>QRFJ01005597.1:0-38148 GCA_006176705.1 Cocos nucifera
AGAGATTATCCTTTAGCATCTCCGTCGTATGTACATCTTCTGTGAGAGAACCCAGATCTATTTGTCTATCTCTATAAGACTTTATTCCTAGAATAAAGGATGCCTCTCGTCAGTCTTATCCATAAGAATTCTTAGACAACACGAGTTTTGACTGTAGTCTAGACAGGAGATATCATCTTGGCAATAGAAAATGTCATCCACCGTACAGTAAGAAGAAGATCAAATGCTCCCACGGACTTTTGTAAATATCAGGCCCTCGTTCATTCTAATAGAATCCAAAATGAATTGAGTCAATCATTGAACACAAGCAATTCCAGCTCTGAGAATGTTCTGCTTAAGTTCTATATCATGGATCTTTGTAGCTTCAGAACTATGATCAGTACATTGGATATGAAATCACAGTGCTGTTCATGATAGATATTCCTTAGAATCCATTTTAAGAATGTATGTTTTTAACGTCAATCTGCATATTTGCAAATCGAAAGAATGAGCATACGAACTGGATGGCAACAATGTGGGAATAGGAGTTTAAGCATGGCCTATGCAAAAAGTAGACTAATAAGTAATTGCCTCCACTGACTTATGACCGCTTTTGCTATAGTGTAATTTGATGTCTTGTCTACATTTCGATCGCGACTTATCTTTTCGTTGAGATCCATTTATACCTAATAGTACTATAGCTTAGTGGGACTACCAGGGTTAAATTGTGCTTCGAGCACATGAGTATCGAATCTGACTTCAATTGCTGCTAATCATTTACGGTCGTAGTCTGATACGCTCATCATAGTTTGGGATCATCAACCAATGATACCTTTTCCATGAGAAACATTTCTTTTACATCCTCTAAAATAATACCTAAGTACTTTTAAAGGATGAGTAAATCTTCTGATCTATACGAGTAGTGAACGTGGACGGCTCAATTTATTGGCTTCTATAGGTGCTTGGCTCATGGCCTCTTGAGAGACTTCTCTCGAGCCTAGTCTTCTCGATCCAATATCTTTGAATAATGTTTCTTTCAAGAAAGATGATGTGTCGACTCACAATCACAGTGTGATCTTCAGGCCTAAAGAAAAAATCTAAATCTCTTTTGGATATCCAATAAATGAGCCTCTAAAGGACCTAGACCTAATTTAATCTCACCTGTTATCCTCTTGGATATAGGTCGAACAACCTAAATCTAAAGATGACTCAAACTTGGTTTCTACCAACCATATCTCATATAGTGTGAAATAAGAAAGGTTTTAAATGACCTATTTAATAGATTACGCGTCAACAGACTATAATCTTTCAAAGAAACTCAGGAAGGTCGGAAGCTCATCATAGATCGAACCCATTATCTAATAGGATCTATTTTTCCATTCTGAAACTCCATTGATTGAGGCATTCAATGGAAGTCCATTGTAAGCTATGCCATTGTCCTTAAGATAGTCCTAAAAATTGACTAAGATATTCACCTTCTCGACCTGATTTGAAAAAATCTTAATTGGAATTTTCGTCCTTTTATTTTCTACTTGGAAATATGAATTTCTTACTTTTCAAAAGCTTCAACTTGTATGGCATCAAATACATATATCCGTCCGGAATAAATCATCCGATAAAGATGAGAATAGATGTAATTGCTTCCTACGCTGACACATACAAATGACACATACATTAGAATGTAACTAGGCAGGCAGGTCTGTGCCTTTATCCATACAAAAAGGAATTGATCAATTTGCCATGAGTGCACGATTCACAAAATCGATATGACTCGGAAAGTCCAACGGACTCATAGCCCAGATTCTTCAATTTGTTAACCCTATCTTCAGCTATATGACATAGCCTAAGGTGCCAAAGATACCTATTATTTAGACTATCTCTAGATCACTTTGATCTTATGGCATTCATGTTTTGCTCGATATTAAAAATAGAAACATCAATATGTAACTGATAGAGACCATTTATAAGAAATCACTTACAATTTTTAATTTCCTTTATAAAGAATATTATAATGGTCCTTAAGAAAACTATTACATAGCCTTCCTATGCTAAACATGAAATAGAAATTAAATTCCTGCTTGCTGTAGATACATAAAAATAGTTCTTAAGTACTAAGTCTAATCCTAATGGTAATCATAAAGGGTAGGTTCCCACGATCATAACAGCAACTCTTGCTCTATTTCCGACACATAGGATCATTTTACCATCCCTCAGCCTCCTGCTATTCTCAAGATCCTACATAGAAATACATAAGTGAGCACTAGAACTAGAGTCAAGTACTCAACTAGATGCAGAAGAAATCATAAGATTAATTCTATAACGAGCATACCTCCAGAGGACTACCTCTTCTTGTTCTCAGGCTAGCAGATAAAGGGGTAGTTTTGCTTCTAATGTATCAGTGTTGCAATAAAAATATTTTTTTTGTCAGCGGCCTTCCTTCTTTGCTTCTGCTTCTTCTTCTTTCTCTCCAATTCATCTTCTAATTTTTTTACAGACTTCTTCTTTTCAAAAGACTTCTCTCTTAGAAGAAAGTCCGCTCTATAGCAAGTACTGAGCCTTTAAAACTTTTCATAGAAATCTCAGCAGTAACTAGCATATTCATGAGCTCAGCCAAGGTAATTCTAAAGTTTATGCAATATGAAGTTTATGATGAACTGCACATCCAATCAGTCAGGACTACAGAATTATGTCAATCTATAGATCCTGATCTATCAACAACACCTTAACACAACTTCTCAGCTCTTCAAGTCTTGATCATCATAAGACAAATGATCTTGGATGACTGTCCATCATGCATGAGCCTTAAAAAGTTTTTAGTGAATTTGATATTTGGGCTGCACGATCTCTGTTCACTAAACACTCTTATAGATGAGCAACATTTTGATGGCTAGTCTTAATGTCTTCATGTTGGCACTGGAACTAATCAGACATCGAGCCCAATATGTAATACCTAACTTTGTTATCTTCATCCGTTCACTTCTCGAGAGATACTCTCTAATCAGCAGATGGACAGGCTGGTAAGGTGGGAGGATCCTGTTCCAACACATGAGTCAACTTCTCAAAATTCAAAATAATTTTGAAGTTCTGGGGCCAATCCTTGTAGTTGGGTCTGGTCAGTCTATGGGTGTCCAAGATATGGGCTAGTGGGTTGGATGCAGACATTTTTTTGTAGAGAGTCAAAGTTTTTAGTTAAATTTTATAATTAGACTTAAATAATTTATTTAAAAATTTTATTTTTAAATAAATTAGGCTCTCACTATTTACTCGAATCCCTATACTTCCTTGGTAGAGATGAGAAAATCTCCACGATTATAGATTTTTAATGGGTGGTGCGGTCCTACCAACTGACTCACCATCTCACCTAATAGTTATTGATGATGGATCAACCGATGAGTCGACAACTTTTGTCAAATGATTTTCTAATCATGGTGCATCCAAATTTAGTTTCTAATTCATGAATCTTACCGTGTTTAAAATATTGATCCACTCCTTAGTTAAGTCAGTCCCACCATTTGGATAAATTGGATTTTTGATTGGGTTTTTCATCGTATCCAAAATATTAAGCTCAATCCATCCTCTAACCCATAGCATCCAATGCCTAATAAACATGGTTGCATCTTTTCGATGCAACTGAACCACTATATCTAACCGAGAATAATCAACCCCAGAAAGGGCCTGCACATCTACAATGATGGAAGATCTTAAACTTAATATTTTCTTAGAAAGATTTAATTTAGATCTCTTTAAACTTGACTTGACTTAGTCATAACAACTATGACTAGCCTAGTGGCATGGGTTGGCTCAAATTGTTAGCCATCTCAAATCAGAACTGGATCGACACAAATGGCTAGGTAAATAATATCGGTGGAAGGGATATGCCATTAACTTGATAAGAATGTATTCAAGTCGAGTAGGTCCTAATTAAAAATTAGTCGATCATATTTGCCAAATTTATCTTAGACATCAAATTATCGAATCAGAATCCATTGGGTTAGCCTACAATCTAGGCTCAAACCATAGAGCCAAATTAGGTCTTGATTTCATCGAGTCACATCTCAATGTGATTCGATCTTGACCCAGACTTAATCCTATTAGGCTGGTCAAATCTAAGCTTTCTTTGATCCCACCTAACCAACTCTTGATTCGGTTTAATCAACCGCTAGACCTAATTAAGCTACCTAAGCCCAAACCTAATTTGATGAATATGTCTTAGATCTAAAAATTCATAATTTAGATCTAATTAATTTTATAATCTTAATTCTTAATTAACTTTTGGGTTCACGAACAAAACATATAATAGAAATCCTAGAATTTCAGGATCTAGGATTTTATAGAAAAATAAGTTCTGATTTCTGATTAAGGAAGAACACGCAGCATCCCTACACACCATAAGAACATCCCATCGAATGGAAGAAAAGAATCTTTAAATCCTACTTTATTCTTATGATCGGATGGTCATGGAGAATTTTTTAATCAAAAATATAATTTTTTACTACAAAACTAGTTAGATCATATCACATATAAAAATATCTAACTAATACAAGTCTTGCATACATCTCATGTATCATCAATATGCATACTTCCAGATCTGAAACATCACATATTAAATCTAAAAAGTAAAATTTTAAATTTGATTATATCAAAATTAAAACTATTCTAGACATCTTATAGAACTATTCTTTGACTAGTCTAAGCATGCATCTTTCATATTTCATATGAATAAATCAAAAATTAAAAATTTTATTTTCTATTTTTAGATCTAATTATAATAATTATAATATTAAAAAATAAAAATTAAATAGATATAAAATTATATTTAATCAAATTAAATATATGATCATACTAGACTATACATAGAACTATTCTATACCTACTCTAGTCATGCATCTCATACATATTAGATCTAAATTATTTAATTTTTAATTTTTTAATTTTAGATCTAATCATATCTAATGTGATATCTAAAATTTTTTAATATCAGATTATAAATAAAAATAAAATCAGATCAAAGGTAGATCTGAAGAACTACTAACCCAGCTTTGATTCCAGTTGAAGGAAAAATGTTGTTTTCCATCGCAGGATCGTGCAGATCTGAGGAAGATTTTTTAAAAAAAATTTTAAATGATCTAATCAGATCTAAAAGTTCTAAGATCTAATCATGATTATTTAATATTAAAAATTAAAAATTAAAATTAAATCAAATTTAATTTAAATTATCTGATTGGGTAATCTATTTATCCTGCAATGATTCTGTTGATTCCTGAGATTTTGGAAGGAGCCATGCATGTGCCTGGCCTTTACCAGTATCCATTCGGATAGGATCTAAATATCTTCTCCTCATGAATCTTTTCTCCAAAAATCAGATCTAGATCTGATCCGAAGAACCTTCAAAACTTTAAATATACACTATGATAAAAAATAATCTATTTATTAATTTATAGTCAAAATTATAAAATTATCATTAGAAGTGTATTACAAGTGACAACCAATCTGGCTTCTAGGGCATACATCTAATATACACAATCTCTACTAGTAGAGTATCAGAATACTAGCATTTAGCTACCCTACTGGTAGGTATCAAAGTAGCAGCATTTAACCTCCTCTAGTAGGGTTCGATACTTAATTAGGCTGCAAGTCAAAATCCATCTCATATCAAAACACTATTTTATATTCCAAATTAAAAAGTTTACAAATATGCAAATATAATCCATATCAAAATTCATTATGTTCAACGATAAATCATTTAACATTTCAAAAAAGAGCATATTTGGCAACTCAAAATACCATGAATCAGATTCGTAAATTATAAATAATTTAATATAAAAAATATTTTATAATTTATTAATAAATCTAGAAAAAATAAAGCATTACTTACCTCTATATAATACTAAATGAACATATTTGATCAATTCTAAAAGCATCATTTAGAATCTATTTTTCAAAATATATTCTTATATCAGTCTTAAGTTATAACTAATGATATCTATATCTGATCAGGATGGATGCCGGCAAGCTATCCGACGATCAAGATCAAGACTCTTCACTAAGTTCGATTGAAATCATCGAAAAGAGATCTTTCATTGGACTGATCTTAAAGAGAGAAATAATTTTAGAGAACGAAAATTTATACATAGAAAAAGAAAAACTTTTGGAAAGAGAAAGTTGGGCTTTCTAGAAAGAGAAAGTGGGGATTTCTAACTTAAAGAAGGAAGAGGGAAAGAGAGAGAAACTCTCTTTCTTCTTTTTTTTTCTTTTCTTTTTTTCTTCTTTCCTTTTCTTTTTTCTTCGTTCTTCTTTCTTTCTTCCCATGGGCTCTTTGACAAAATAGAGGACCCATTAGGTCTCTGTTTGATCCCTCAGACCAAAAGTCATGGCTGGCACGGCTGGCCGGTGATAATTGGGGCTACGATGCCGTAGCCTAAGACTTCTATATCGGCATTGGTGGTGACTATTGATGCTAGAAAAACTACAAAAAGAGGGGTGGGACAAAAGGGAAAATAGGGGATTGCAAAACAAAACTTTTTCAACGAACTCGATGGTTGGCGGCGGTCTCTGACATGATAGGAAGGAAGGGAAAAGAGGGAAGGAGGAACAATGCTTACCTTGGGTTCTGGTTGGCGTTTCCCATCTAATTTTTGGAAAGCATGGTGAAAAGCATCCACGAAGAAGAAGAAAATGGGAGCAACGGCTTTCTGGCGATAATTCGATGACCGGTAGTTGGGGTTTCATAAAGGACACTATCCCTTTAAATAGAGAGGAAAGGGGGAGGAGTTTGACTCCTCCCTAGCATTCCGACTCCAATTTGGAGTTAGATGGAAGAGAATATTCCTACAGGTGTCTTTTCTATCTTTTTTCTCTCTTTTTTTTTTGGGTTAATGGATTGGAGCATCCATACCACTTATAGGGGCACGTTTGAAGGTACCATTTTTGAGTGAGATATAAAACTATATTCATTCATATAACACATGAATTTAATTGACATGCTATTGAAGGATTTCTATTTTGCCAGTGGTCCAAAGCCCAAAAGGCAACTACATGATCACTGGACATAAAATTATGGTAATTTGGTTGGTTATTATTCTGGATAAAGCAAGAAGTGGATTAGGATCATGCATGGTGATATATAAAAACACATGCATGGTGATATAGTGTATATAGTATATATATAAAATATATAAATATATATATATTAATATTATATATAATAATATATATATATATATAATTAAATAAATAGATATATACATACATCAATTACATATAATAAATATTATACTTAATTTATGTAGTGTATGTTGTATACATATATATACCATACATACATACATACATAATACTATATGTATGTAATACTTAATAGACATGTATGTATATATATAGACACACACACACATACATACATACATATTATTGGGTGTGAATCCTTTCCTATCAAAGTTCGATAGGATATCTGGACTTGAGCAAACTCCATCCGATGAGGACAGCCATTGCGGACTCTGGCCAGTGAAGAGTTAATGCTTAGGCACCGAGATTGCTGATCTCCAAGCTGAATTTATCAGTCGATCTTCTTCATTCAGATTCCTAGCTCCTTCGAATATTTTTAGAACTTACAGGGCATTGTAGATTTTGCTCAGATGAACTTGAACAGTGGTGACAACCCCCAGGTAGTTGAGTAACAGGTCTAATTATGACTTGGTTTGGCCGACGTTGGTGATCTTTGAATCTTTTCCCAACAAAAAATCACCCAAGCTATTCGATATTGGACCAATGCCAGATCAACAGAACTTCTCTCTAGATGAACTCCTATAATATACTAAGGATGGTAGACCTCAAAATTCCTGCATCAAGAACTCTAAACATGTAGGCTAAAGGACCTCATTTCCTTCATATTAGCCTTCAAACAGCCTCGAAAGCAGTCAAACTTCAAAGGAATAAATAAGCAGGTTCTCTCCGAGCAGATCCCCTTTTGCTTCTTTCAGGCAAAATTCTCCCAGCCGACATCCTTCCAGTTAATCTCCTCTTGGATACCAGTTGATTTTCTTCCTACCAACCCTCGTCTATCCAAACTTCTTACATTAGCTGAGAGGGGACTCGTCATTATATATTTGCTTGTCCAGCAGATCTCTTTCTAGATTTCTCCAATAGAATTATTTCTAAATTTTTGCTCCTTCAGCCGGACTTCTGAAGGGAAATCCTGATTTCTCGGTCCAAGTTCATTCAGATCTGATCAGATCAAGAGATATATTTCAAAATTTTTTTCTTTGATCTGTATCAGATCTGGGATGTTTTAGATCTGATTCTTATTATTTTAATAAATAAAATAAAATAAGGATAAATTAAATCAAATTTAATTTACCTGATTTGGGTAATCCTATTACCCATTGATGATCCTGTTTGCAGCAGAAGGTTCTGGATCTAGCCACGCAAGCGCCTGGCCTCTACCGGTATCCACTCAGGATGGATCTGGAGATCCTCTTCTTCTCTATCATGCCTCCAAAAATTAGATCTGAATCTGATCTGAAGGATCTTCAAAACTCCTTTTGAAGATCAGCAGTCGTCCTTTGCAGCAGCGCAGCCTTCTAGCTTTCAGTCGCCTTTCTTTGATCTGGATTGCACCAACCAAGGTCCAAAACACCTTTTGGATATGGAGAGGAGAGGGAGAAGGTGAGTTTTGAAGGGAAATCCTGATTTCCCGGTCCAGGTTCGTCCAGATCTGATTAGATCAAGAGATATATTTCAAAAATTTTCTCTTGACCTTAATCAGATCTTGATATGTTTCAGATCTGATTCTTATTATTTTAATAAATAAAATAAAAGAAGATAAATTAAATCAAATTCAATTTACCTGATTTGGGTAATCCTATTACCCTGTAGATGATCCTGATTGCAGCGGAAGGTTCTGGATCTTAGCCACGCAAGTGCCTGGCCTCTACCGGTATCCACTCGGGTTGGATCTGGAGAACCTCTTCTTCTCTATCACACCTCCAAAAATCAGATCTGGATCTGATCTGGAGGATCTTCAAAACTCTTTTGAAGATCTGCAGTCGTCCTTTTGCAGCAGCGCAGCCTTCTTGCTTTTGATCGCCTTTCCTTGATCTGAATCGCACCAAACTAAATCCAAAACCCTTTTGGACGTGGAGAGCAAGGGGAGAAGAGACTATGGCATGGAGAAGGAGGGGAGAGGCAGCCTTGGGGCGTGGGAAATCTCATTCAATAAGACTTTTGATTAGGGTTGGGCGCAGGGTCTTATTTATAGACCTCTTGTGATCCAACTCCTCTTCCTCTCAACCAATCACAACCCTTTGTGAAATCAGATCTAAATCTGATTGGTTGAAAAAGAGACCCCTGGATTCCTCCTTAGAGGGTGCCTAAGACCAGTCAAACTGGATTCTTAGTAGAACTCTGATTGGAATCCTAAAGGGAGGTGGAGTCCTTGTCCAACAAGGACTCCTAGGCGCCTCCTACTTGGGCTCACGCCACCCTTGGCGTGTGCCCATCTCCTTGCCAGGTTCTGGCAGGGGGACAGGCCCCCACCAGCTCTCCAATAGGTGCATGACATGTGGTCAAAAGTCAAAGGGTGAATGGTCAACGTTTGACCAGTCAAAGGTAGACTTTTGACCAAAGTCAAAGAACAAGAAATGGCAGGTGACCAAAAATGGCAGGTAATGTCTTACAAATAAGACAACCTATTCTGACTTGGACAACCTCCAGTCAGACCATATGAAGGCCTCTGATTGAGCACAAACTCCTTTGGCTCAGTCAGGATAACTTATTTGTGATAGTAAAAGAAGAACGTTAGGTTCAATCGAGTGCTAGCATGATTTCCTTGAACCTAATTGAATCTCATTCAGATCAATTGAACTGGATCAGTTCAATTGATGATCACCAGATTCAAACCCTTGTTTGTGTGACCCAGTTAGGTTCAGTTCTGTATGGTAATGGGATATGTCATGATCTCTATCATAGACATCATCGAAACTCCTTTCGATGGATCAGAACTCTTCTGATTCGAACAGCTAGAATGATCAATCATCTAAATCATTCTAATTGCTCCCAAAATCCACCAGTGACACCTAGCAGTATATGGTGGCAACCCATCAGAGCTGAATGCGAACCTCTTGGTGCAGTTACCTATGTGATTCAGTTCTTCTATCTTGAGCCCCGATCAGATTAGGGTTAAGGTGAACTCGTCAAACCCTAGTCTCTGTCATATGATGTAATCATTTGATTCGAGTCCAATGTGAAAATCTAAATAGAAACTCTTTCTATTATTTCACTCTACCATGGCCATGGATTTCTGGACTTGATTCTCATGATCATCATAGGGCTACTCCTCTACCACCGAGGTAGATAGATCCCATCTTGATGCAATCCAGTTCCTACAATGAACATGTCACAGCCAACATACACCTCAGGGTTCCATATGGCTAGGAGACCGAGTAATGGTGTAGTCAAACTATAACACCCTCAAGGTGAACTGCCGATGCATCTCAGGTCAAAGAACCAGACACACTACTGCAGCATCGAGTCAGTTATTGACGAGAAGGTAGACTCCCTAATGACTACTCGAGGTGGTCACGCTCAGTGCCCTCGTTCTCTAACGAGTACCTGTACTCTCGCTTCGGTGTCTCCACACCGTAGACTCAAGACTCATCTACTAAAGAGAAGCGATCGTACACCAACCTTCCGGATCAATCACCATCCTCGTGATGATCCTATGGTCGGGAGCTGTTTATGAGTTAATAATGATTATTCATGTCTTAAATTTTCAACTCTTGAAAATATGAATTATCATTACCATTAACTCAAAGGATGTATCACAGACACTAAATACACATGTGTGATAGAAAATAACCCATTTCATTAATTATAGTCAAAATTATAATTTTGCCCCTAGAAGTGTATTACAAGTGTCAGCCAATTCTGGCTTCTAGGGCACATATATCTAACAAGTTTGGCATGAAGGAAGAAGGGAGAGGCAGCCTTGGGGCATGGGGTTTCTCAAATCTTTATTTCTAATCTGAGTTGGGCGCAGGATCTTATTTATAGATTGTCTGTGATCCAACTTCTCTTCTTCCCAATCAATCACAACTCTTTGTGAAATTAGATCTAAATCTGATTGATGGAAATAGAGTCCCCTGGATTTCTCCTTAGAGGGCATCTAAGACCAGTCAAAGTTGGTTCTTAGGAGAACTCTAATTGGAATCCAAAAAGGAGATGGAGTCCCTATCCAATAGGGACTCCTAGGCGCCTCCAACTTGGGCACACGCCAAGGGTGGCGTGCACCCTCTTCCTTGCTAGGTTCTGGCAGGGGGATAGGCCCCCACCAGCTCTCCAATAGGTGTGTGACATATGGTCAAAAGTCAAAGTGTCAATGGTCAACATTTGACCAGTCAAAGGTAGACTTTTGACCAAAGTCAAAGAACAAGAAATGGTAGGTGACCAAAAATGATAGATAATGTCTTACAAAATAAGACAATCTTTTCTGACTTGGACAACCTCCAGTCAGACCATATGAAGGCCTCTGATTGAGCACAAACTTCTTTGGCTCAGTCAGGATAACTTATTTATGATAGCAAAAGAAGAACGTTAGGTTCAATAGAGTGCTAGCACGATTTCCTTGAACCTAATTGAATCTCATTCAGATCAATTGAACTAGATCAGTTCAATTGATGATCACCAGATTCAAACCCTTGTTTGTGTGATCCAGTTAGGTTCAGTTCTGTATGGTAATGGGATATGTCATGATCTTTATCATTGACATCATCGAAACTCCTTTCGATGGATCAAAACTCTTCTGATTCGAACAGCTAGAATGATCGATCATCTAAATCATTCTAATTGCTCCCAAAATCCACCAGTGACACCTAGCAGTATATGGTGGCAACCCATCAGAGCTGAATATGAACCTCTTGGTGTAGCTACCTATGTGATTAAGTTCTTCTATCTTGAGCCCCGATCAGATTAGGGTTAAGGTAAACTCGTCAAACCCTAGTCTCTGTCATATGATGTAATCATTCGATTCGAGTCGATGTAAAAATCTAAATAGAAATTCTTTCTATTATTTCACTCTGCCATGGCCATGGACTTCTAGACTTGATTTTCATGATTATCATAGGGCTGCTCCTCTACCACCGAGGTAGATAGATTCCATCTTGATGCCATCCAGTTCCTACAATGAACATGCTATAGCCAACATACACCTCAGGGTTCCATATGGCTAGAAGACTGAGTAATAGTGTAGTCAAACTATAACACCCTCAAGGTGAACTGCCCATGCACCTCAGGTCAAAGAATCAGACACACTACTGTAGCATCGAGTCAGTCATTAATGAGAAGGTAGACTCCCTAATGACTACTCGAGGTGGTCACACTCAGTGACCTCATTCTCTAACGAGTACCTGTACTCTCGCTCCAGTGTCTCCACACCGTAGACTCAAGACTCATCTACTAAAGAGAAGCAATTGTACACCAACCTTCTAGATCAATCACCATCCTCGTGATAGTCCTATGGTCGGGAGCATTTTATGAGTTAACAATGATTATTCATGTCTTAAATTTTCAACTCTTGAAAATATGAATTATCATTACCATTAACTCAAAGGATGTATCACAGACACTAAATATACATATGTGATAGAAAATAATCCATTTTATTCATTATAGTCAAAATTATAATTTTGCCCCTAGAAGTGTATTACAAGTGTCAGCCAATTTTGGCTTCTAGGGCACATATATCTAACAACTTCTCCATCTAGCAAAACTACTTTCAAATTTCTCCAGTAGACTTTCTTTAGGATTTCTCTAATCATAGGACTTCTGAATCCTTTCCGATCGAACTCACTATAGTCATCTAGAAAGGCCTCCATGCCTATGAAAATCCAGCTATCTGTACAACATTAACCCACTTACACACATACGATCTTGAAGGACTCTGAACTCCTCTGAGATGGATGAAACTTAAAGCTCTTTATCGCCAATGCCTACCTCCTCCGAACTTTAACTATCAAGTTTCAACGGACTGGCGTGTCATGACAATGGACACTATCCTCTATAATAAACTCCATGTGGCTCTGAATGACCCACTACTAGGCGGTTACGATTGTTGCTATAAGTTTGTTATGGGCTCCGCCGATATAAGAGATCCTTCAAATATGCTTTCTTCAAAAGCTCTCTTCTTCTTCTTGATACTCTGCTACTTTCTCTACTAAGCATTCCATTTCTATTGGCCGAAAGAGCTTACTTGACTATCGGAGGGTCCTATCAGACCCATCCCTCCTTTGGTTTGGACTTCTTTTGCAGGTTTCAATGGCAACCTTGAATTCTCCAGCTCTAGCCGATTTTGGCGTCAATCAGATTCTACACCAATAGGATTGGCGCTAGAGGAAGAGCCTTCTTTCTCTTGAGATTTTCTTGTTCTTAAAGGAGCGCTCAGTAGAGATCTCTCTTCTTCTCCCTCGGTGTCCTTCTTTTCCAGTCGATCCCACGAGGATGCCTCCCAGGAAGGCCTCGACTCGATGGTCAACCACCTCCATGGTTAGATCTCATCCAGATCTGCCTGCTCCTATCTCATCTCCGACATCTCAGGTTCTATCGGTAGTAATGGTAGATGCAGAGTAATTTAACCTACTAGTCTAGTAGGTCAGGAGCCTCACTAAAGCAGTGCAGGCCATGCAGTAGTAGTAGCCTCCGGTGTTGATCTGATTGGAACAGGCTTCCCTGGAATCCCAAGATCCTATCTGGGGATGATTGACTTAGGCGAGTCGGTTGGTAGCTTTCAGAAAAGAGAAGCAGAGGATAGAGAGCCCCTACTCCAATCATGATTCAACCTCTGGGGGGATCTTGCCCCCATTTAGCTAGAAGACTTTGGAGATCCATGATCATGAGGATCTCCTGGATCAAAAACTATAAGAAATGAACCAGCGGATTGAGGAACTCTGCCATGTGCCTTTCTCTCATGGTAATGATATCTGCACTGACTCTCTCTTGTCCCAAAAAATTATGTAGGAACCCATCCTGCCAAACTTCAAGCTTTATCAGTTTGAGAGCTATGATGAGACTACCAATCCAAACGATTATCTAGAGGCCTTCTAGACAATAATGTTGCTCCATGGCACACTTGCCGCCATCCTATGCTAAGCTTTCTCCTCCACCTTGAAGAAAGCAGCCAGGAACTGATACTCGACCCTTAAGCTGGGTATTATCTTTTCCTTCAATCAAATGAGTCATCAGTTTGTGGCTCATTTTGTCAGCAGCCAAAGTCCTCGATGAGGCTCGGACTCCCTCATCAATATTATGTAGAAAGAGGAAGAATCCATATGAGCCTATGTTACCCATTTCAATGCCGCTGCACTAGAGGTCCAAAACTTGGACTAATCTGTCGCAATGACCGCACTAAAGGATGACCTTCAGAAGAATGATCTATTATTCTTCCTAAGAAGAAGTATCCTAAAAATTTTACTGATATGCTAGCTCAGGCTAAAGATTATTCCCGAATAGAAGAGACTTTTAAGGCCAAGGATAGTGAAGCCACTGGAGAGCGACGAGTGAGCGAATCAAGTATGCCCATAATTGAAGAAAAGTCGAGCAAAAATCGGCCGTGCTCCAGAACTCCACCTAAGTGCAAGCAAGTCCAAACTTCTTTCTGAGCTCAAAAATAAAGAAGCCCTAATAGAAGGACACGATAGGGCTCCTCTCTTAGAAGGCTCTACAACTATGCTCTCCTCAATGCTCCAAAAATCCAAGTGCTGATGGAAATCAAGGAGTAACTATCGAGGTTGGAGAGGATGTGCACTCAATCAGGCAAGCACAATCCTAATAAATACTACCTCTACCATCATGACCACGATCATGATACTGAGAAATGCATTCAGCTTCAAGATGAGATCGAGGAGCTCATCAGGCGAGATCGGCTTGATCGATTTTTGCAGCATTGACTTGAGGGAAGAGAGGATCGATCAAGGGCACTACCACAACCAGAACCGCCAAGGAGGGAGGAACTATAAGGAGATCGACTACCTCTCGGTATCATCAACACCATCTCTAGGAGACTTTGATAAAAGTAGGCCAGTGGAGCTAGGGATTGGCAAAAAGATGGAGAACTGAGGAGCCCCTAACTTTTATTGAAGCTGATGCACCAAAAATTTAGTTTTTGCATAATGATGCGGTTGTAAATGCTTTAAATATTGTAGACTATGATGTACGCCACATCCTTATTGATAATGAAAGTTCGGTCGATGTCTTATTTTGTGATGCTTTTTCCAAAATGTCTATACCTAATAGCTGGCTTGGACCAATAAACTCTCCATTGGTAGACTTCACTAGTGATGTAGTACTAGTTGAAGGCATAATAACTTTGGTTGTGGCTGCAGGATAATATTCAAAATAGTCCAGGGCACAAGTGGACTTTCTAGTAGTAAAAGCTCCATCGACTTATAATGCAATTCTCGACTGATCTAGTCTAAATGTGCTTCGGACAGTGGTGTCAATCTACTATTTGAAAATAAAGTTTCTAACAAGTTATGGGATCGAAGAAGTCAAAGGAGATTAAGCTTTGGCAAAATATTATTATTCAATCATCTTACAGAGTGGTGGGTAGTCAGATCCTTATCCAGTTGATGGATTGGATGTCCGTGATGATCTAACTGAAGAGTAGGGTGAGCCCATGGAAGAACTTATTTTTGTCCTACTGAATGATGAAAATGCAGAGCACATAATATAGATCAGCTCCAACCCAGTGAAAGAGATATGAGAGCAATTTGTCGAATTTCTATGAAGGAATGAAGACAATTTTACTTAGGTCCCCAACGACATGCCCAGAATAGATGCTGAAGTCATGGAACATCATCTGACTGTTGATCCCAAACATCGACCAGTGAAAGAGAAGATACACAGCCATGCCCCAGAGAGAGAAAATAATTGTAGAGAAAGTTGACAAGCTTCTCAAGGTTAGATTCATCCAAGAAGTCAACTATCCAAACTGGATCTCCAACATCATGCTCGTCAAAAAGGCGAACGACAAGTAAAGAATGTGCATAGACTTCAAAAAGCTGAACAAAATCTATCCAAAAGATAGCTACCCCCTACCCAAGATTCATCAACTGGTGGATGCGATCTTGGGCCATAAGCTTCTTACTTTTATGAATACCTTTTTCGGCTATAACTAAATTCAGATGGCACCAGAGGATGAGAAGAAAACTACTTCTATTACTGATCGTGGTCTTTACTGTTATAGGGTTATGCCTTTTAGACTCAAAAATACTGGAGCAATATACCAACGCCTGGTCAATAAAATCTTCAAGGAGTAGATCAGCCGCAACATGGAAGTATATGTATATGACATGTTTGTTAAGTACTGAGCTTCAATAAATTATATTGCTAACTTTGAATAGACCTTCAGCACCCTTAGAAGGTACAAGATAAAGCTGAACCCAATCAAGTACACCTTCGGCATGACTTTAGAGAAGTTTTGAGGATTCATGATGCTGAGGCATGAAATTGAAGCAAATTCGGAGAGGATTCGAGCCATTCAAGAGATGACTGCTCCAAAATCAATCAAAGAAGTTCAGCACCTGACTGAAAAGATGGTAGCCCTAAACTGCTTCGTCTTGAGGTCGATCGAGCGATGCATTCCCTTCTTTCAAGTCCTAAAATAGTCAAAGAACTTCTGTTGGACCACTGAATGTCAACAAGCCTTTAAAGAGCTCAAGGACTACCTCTATTCACCTTTCCTATTAGCAAACCCCAAACCCAGAGAAGGATTATTTTTGTACTTGGCAATCTCCCAGCGGCCTTTGCAGGAGTTTTAGTCAAAGAAGAGGTGAAAGTATAGAGGCCAATCTCCCTTTGAGAGTCGACCTTCTCTCAAAGTTGGTAACAATGGTCCCGACTGAGCTATCCAAGGAAGTCTTCTTTGAAGTCCTGAAATACCCAAGTCTAAAAGAACAATAGTTTATAATGCAGATCGATCATGAGCCATGTTGGATTGACCCATTGGTTGTTTATCTCAAAGATGGAGCTCTTCCTTATGATCTAAAAGGAGCTCAAAAACTTAAAAATCAAGCCTCACGATATATCCTATATGAAGGCAAGCTGTATAAAAGGTCATATTCCTTACCACTCTTGAGATATCTCAGACCTTCAGAAGTCGACTTTGTATTATGAAAAGTGCATGAAGGAATCTACGAAAGTCATGTGGGGGCTAGATCCTTATCACATAGACCACTTTGGCAGGATTATTATTGGCCGACCTTGTATCATGATTCTATAGAGTATGTCAAAAAATATGACCGCTGTTAGAGAAATGCAAACATTCAAAGATAGCCAGCTTCTGAACTTATACCTCTGAGCGTCCCATGGTCGTTTGCTCAGTGGGGGATGGACATACTCAAATCTTTTTTCATGGCACCTGGATAGCATAAGTTTCTCTTGGTGACAATAGATTATTTCATAAAGTGGATCGAGACTGAACCTCTGGTGAATATCACTGAAGCAAAAGTATAGGACTTCATCTGAAAGTCAATTATTTGCAGATTTGGCTTGCCTCAAATTCTTATAATAAATAATAGGCAGTAGTTTGCCAGAGTAAGATTTATCAAATTCTATGAAGATTTGAACATCTTCCATCATTTTACATCAGTAGTCCATCCACAGGCAAACGACAATGCCGAAATAATAAAAAGAACCCTGCTGTAAGGTATCAAAGTAAGATTTGAAAAAGCAAAGAAGACTTGGGTGGATGAATTCTATCATATACTCTGAGCATACTAAACTATCCAAAGATTATCAATTGGGGAGACCCTATTTGCCTTAGCTTTTGGAATCGAAGTGGTCATCCTAATAGAACTCAAACTCCCATCAGCACGAATCGTGGCATTCAATGAGCAGCATAACTCATAGGACCTCAGGGCTAATCTCGACTTGTTGGAGAAAAAATAAGAAAAAGCTCAAGTTCGAATGGCAGCTTATAAGCAAAAAGTAGCTCATTACTACAACTCTAAAGTCAAAGACAAAATATGCAAAGTGGAGGACTTAGTACTTCGGTGAGCAGTTGTTTCATAATCTCAGAATCAAGAAAAGCTTGCTCCAAATTAGGAAGGCCCATATAAAGTAGAGGAGGTCGTCCAGTTTGAAACTTATCGCTTGAAGGAGCTTGGAGGATCAACACTCCCACGGCCTTAGAATTTAGAAAATCTAAGAATGTAGTACTAGTAATTTATCTTCAATAAAACTCTTCTATTTCAATATTATTATTTCTTGTTGCAAAAATCATATGATGATAGAAAATGACTTTTCGAAATAATCAAAAGTGGTCCTATTAGGAATAGGAGGAGAACCTCATTCTAAAATGAGCAAGTTGAAGGCCTCATTAGTATAAGATGAGATAAGAGGAGAGGTCCTGTCAATAGCCTAACTATGCCCCTACAGCCACGTTAGGAATAGGAGAAGAACCTCATCCTAACGTGAGCAAAGTCGAAGGCCTAGTTAGTCTAAGACGAGATGAGGGGAGAGGCCCTGTCAATGGCCCAACTGTGTTCCTATAGCCACATTAGGAATAGAAGAAAAACCTCATCCTAATGTGAGCAATTGAAGGCCTCGTTAGTCTTAAGATGGGATGAGGGGAGAGGTCCTTCCAACAGTCCTAATGTGCCCCTACAGCTATGTTAGAAATAGGAGGAGAACCTCATCCTAATGTGAGCAAAGTCGAAGGCCTCGTTAGTCTAAGATGGGATGGAGGGAGAGGCCCCTTCAACGGCCCTTATGTGCCCCTATAGCTCTGTTAGGAACAGGAGGAGAACCTCATTCTAACTTGAACAAAGTGAAGACCTCGTTAACCTAAGATGAGATAAGGAGAAAGGTCCTATCAATGGCCCAATTATGCCGCTACTACCATGATAGGAACAGAAAAAAAATCTTATCCTAATGTGAGCAAGATGAAGACCTCTAGTTACTTAAGATAGGAGCAGAGAACCTTTTAACAATCATAATAGAAATAGGAGGAAGGACCTCATCTTGATGAAAGGATGAAGGAAAATCAACGAAATCGAACATGGAAGGATAAACTCATCCCAACATAGGTAAAAAAATCTTTGGTTATGAAAAGATAGGAGAAAAAGTACTTTTTCGACAATTCTTTCAACGAAAGTCAAAGCAAAGTAGAGAAATGGGAAAATCAATAGGCACTGAATCTAAACAAAGCAAAAAGATGATCGAAGAAAATATTTCTTCATTAAAACCAAAGTTCATTATAAAGTGAAGGTCCATGAGACCATGTACAAAAAAAGAAAACGAAAAAATGACAAAGTCCTAAGAAGGCCTGGAACCTTCAGACTTCGGACTGTCGACCCCTACCATTACAAGAGACTGCTTCAAGCTAAATATTTCTTTCTCAAGATCCTTCTTCTTCAGCAGATCCTCCACGTACATTCTGTCAGCTCGTTGGTAGTTGTATTTAGATTCTCTTAATTGCCTCCTCAGAACTACTGACTCAGCCTCCACATCCTTTACAGCTTGATGCTCGTGTACCACTTGGATCTTCAGTTGCTGGAGTTCAGCCTTATCCCTCTCATATGCGATTGAAAGATCATCGAGGGACTCCCTATAGAAGGCAAGCTGCTCTGACTCTTTATCAACACCAGCCTGCTGATTATTGGATAATTGTCTCCGAAGATGAGCCACCTCTTCATTTGCTGATTTGAGCTCCTTTTCAAGCCTACTAGCCTTCTCCGCCCAAGCAATCCTATGCCTTTTGTATTGAGCTTCGGCATCATGGAGCTGCCTCTAAAGCTTGGAAAGTTTTTTCGACCGATCCTAATTGCATCGCACCTTATCTGAAGACCATCATGAGCTCCTCTCCAACAGTCGGATTGTCTCTCTAGCCAAATTAAGTTCGACTTCAAGAAAACTGACCTTCATAGTTAACGCCCAGGACTTATCATTGGTGCTCTTTCTAAGTTTGGCCAATTCTTTCTCGAATTTGCCTTTCTTAATGCTGAAGCTCATAGAATCTTTCATGTGTAGCTTTTGGAGATGGGTGACCATAATCATCGCCTCTGAAGCATTCTTTCTAGATCTCCGAAGTTCATCTTCTATCTTCTTCAACTTTTTCTTCAGGTGATGAATCTTCCTCTTTAAATTTTTGACTACGGACTTCAGAGGGATATCTTGGAATAATAGCTCAACATCAGTGGGAGATGATGGACCCTAACTATGATTGCTGGAGGGGTTCTGAACAACATCTACCATGACACAAATATAAAGAAAAGAAAGTACATTTTCATTCCTCAAAATGTTCGATATACATCGAAAGAAAAAGAGAAAAAAAGTATAAATTAATAAAAAGTCTTAGACCTTGATCGGTATAGAGGTAAGCAAGGTCGGTACATCCTTTGCGGCATCGAGCTCAGGAATAGACTCGAAAGCTTCAACTGCAAGTTTGGGAGCACTCGAGATAGGTTCGACGATAGGGGAAGCAGCGCCAGCATTGGAGGGACTGGCTCCCTCGCTGGGTTCATTTGTTAGAAGGTCGAGATCTACTTCAGAAAAGTTCTTCGTAGCCCTTCTTATAAAGAACTCGAATCCCTCTAAGAAGGCTTTCTGGGTGAATGCAATCTTGATATCCTCCATTGCTTTGGAGGACTTGAAGGCTTTGATAGCCCTCTCCCTCTCGCCACTGACCTCCTCTTCAGTCTTCTTCCTTTTATCTTTGGAGAGGGCCAAGACTACCCTCAGCCCCATAGAAGCTTCTTCCTTTCTCCGCAACACCTTCCGAAGGTGCTCGACTTCTACAGTTTGAATTTTCGAGGCCACCTTCAAATGATCGATCTTGGCCCGAAACCTCTGAACCTCCACCTGATCCTCCTGCAAGGCTTTAGAAGCCTCAGCCTGGTGAAGATCGACAGCCTTCAAGTGGGCAAACAAGTAATGCCCCAGCTACAAGATAGGAAGAAATTAAGTCAAAACTTTAAAAGTGTACCCTTCATTCAAACAAGTTTAGGAAAATGGGTTACCTTGAGATAGGCAGTGAAAGACTCATCAAATCTCTTAGCATCATTTGACCCAACCATTTTCTCGATAATGTGCGAGAGGATGCTGCCCTTCATCAGGGATTAGAGGACCTTTCGATCATCCAAGGAAGCTCACTCCTGATCGGAGCCTTTGCCACTCGAATTTTCAACCACCCTCCTCATCCTTTTCCTGACGGCAACCTTTTTCTTTTTCTTCTTCTCAACGACCTCGTACTGCTCAGGAAGCATGGTGGCGGCATCCTCTCAAGATGAGATCGGAGTTGGTGCAGCTGCATCAGACTCGGGGATGGGTGCTGCCTGGATTAGCACAGTCAGGATCGGCTCATTAGTGTGAGCCTTCTTGGATGTTTCTCCCGTGGAGCTGTCCTTCCTTTTGAGAGACTTAATCTCCTTGGCCAGACGATTTTGCTCCTTAGGAGTCATCTCTACAGAAAAAAAAATCAGAGTCAGAAAAAGAAAGGAGACCATGCATAATTGGTAGGCTGCAAAGAACTACCTACTGGATTGAGAGGGCTAAGATTGAAGTTGAATAAGGTTTGGTCCTCCAGGAGCTTGGAGATCGGAGGAGCTTGGAAGTTCTTCAGCTTGTCGATCGAATCCTAATCCTCTTTTTCAAGCCCAGGAGCTTGACGGACTGAGTTCCTTATTTACCCCCAAGAAGAAAGTTCTAGTTCTAGAAAAGGATAGGAAACAAAAAAGAATTTCTCCTTTTAGTTATGAATGAAAGAAGGGGTACCCTTGAGCAACCCCTTCTTGCCAAACTAGGGAGACACATACCACCAGTCTTTGGCGGTCAGGTGATATTTGAAAGTAAAAAAATTATAGAATAGGGAGATGGAAGGTTGGACGTCGGCCATAATGCACAAGGAGAGAAATTCTATGATAAACCTAAAGGAGTTTGGTGCGATAGCGATGAAGAAAATATTTAAAAGCTTAAACAAGTTGGTTACAAAAGAAGGTATCAACAGCCGAAGTCCAGCCCGAAGGGTTTCAACGTACAAGCAAGTTTGGTCGGGAGGAGGAGAGCTAGCTTGATCGCTAGGGCCAGGGAGTTCAAGTTTGCAATCGGAAGAAATTTTGATCTGGATCCTAATCAATGAAAGATCTTCGGGCTGAAGTTTACCTAAAATGGTATCAAGAATGAAGGATGGCCAAGGTACTTCTACAAGCTCAGGGTCCTTATGATGGAGGTCCATTAAAGCTAAATGAGCCAAACTTTTAGAACCGATCGATCAGGACCCTTCAGAGGATACATGGAACAAACTAAAGTAGAGAAAATTTTTGAAAAATCAAAGAAAATAAAATTTAAGACTTTCTTGAAGAAACAGAATGGGTAGAGATGCCAAAAGACATAGATAATCAAAGAGAAAGATTCAGAAATGACCTAAATTGACTAGGAAGAATGGAATGGCGGCAAGCTCGATGAAAAATGAAGGAGAGAACCCCCAAAAATCGAAGGAGTCGACCGAAGATGCTGGTGCCCTGGAGCAAAAAGGGAGAAGGAAGTCAGAAGGAAGGAGAAGGAGATCCAAACAAAATGAAGCTTCTGTGGAAGAGGAAGAGCTTAAATAGCCATTGGGATCCAAGATGGTTATGATTGCAGATCTCCACTGACCAACCTCGGATTTGAAAGAACCATATCTAGGATTTCATGGATAGATCTTGAAACTTTTTCAAGATCAGACAATGAAAAACTTAAATAAATTAAATATTTATCTAAATAAATATAAAAATATCCTAAATCTAAGATTTATTACATGATCAAGACATGATACTAAATCAAAAATTAAAAATATAAAGAAAAGATTAACATGTTGATCTCATCAACATGTTACAATACGACATCTAATGCAGCTATGAAACCAATAGATTAGATCTATTACCTATGCAAATTAGATGTTCTAACTTACTGATCTAGGCTTGAGGATGAAGTTGTGAGCCGTACATGCATCCAGTCTCTAGGAGTCGTCCACACGAGCCTATGAGCATAATCAAAAATCCCGATGTAGGAAATCAATACAGTATGCAAGTACTGTGCTGATCTTTCTTCGATGATCGATCAGATACCTCCTTCTTCTAGATTTGGATTCTTTCAAAAAGAAGAAGGTGGAGAAGAGGTTTTAGATCTAAGATTCTCTTAGAAAACCCAAGGAAGAATGAAGGAAGATGATGAACACAGCAACCCTGGAAGAAGATCCTCTTCTTCTTCTCTTTGCTCTCACCTAGACACCTAGTTTGGTGTCTATGGAACCCCAGTGCCTAAAGATCCTCTTCCTCTAATTTTCACACACCCCAAAGCCCTCCTAAAGTTCTATATTCCATAAAAAAATCAAGTCAAAGTTCATCCTAAATAAATAGGAATAAAAGAGTCCTTGTCTAGGTCAAAAACTAGACAAGGAAAGGTCAAACAGGGTGAGACAAGGGGGCGCCTAACTCTTGGGCGCCTCCTCCAAAATATTTGGATTGGATTCCTCCCTCCAAAATATTTGGATTGGATTCCTCCTCCAAAATATTTGGCATGGACCAGCAAGGAAGGATGCACAAAGATTCTTCTTTTATTGTGGAATTTAGAGAGAGGGGAAGGCACCATTTGGAAGGAGGTGTTTTGGTTTATAAGGATTCTATCTCATAGAATCTTAAATCAGCTAACTTCTCCTTTTGACTTGGTCAATCACCAAATTTTCACGTGAGAAAGAGAGGAGAGGAGGGAATGCATGAGAATGCCTAGGAGATGGATTTTTGTTGCACAAAAAAAAAAGAGAGGAGAAGGAGGGCGTGGGCGTAAGAGGCTTAGATGGCGCAAGGTGGAAAATCCTAGTCTTACTAGGATTCTATCTATGACTTGGTCAAAATGATTTCTTAAACCAAATTTAATTTAATTTAATTTAATTAGATTAAATTAGATCTTAACCTAATTAAGAATTTAATTAAATTAGATTAAATTAGATTTAATTTGCTAATTAAATTAGAAAATTGGGTTGATCCAAGTCCTAGTTGAACTAGGACTAGTTTTTTCCTTGCACTTAGCATATCCAATAAACCAATTGAACTTGATTCAATCAAGCTCAAACCAAATTTAATTAAATTATATTTAATTAGACTTAATCTCAGCCCTTTGGCTTAATCAAATTAAGCTAATTAGCAATCAAATTGCTAATCGATCTTCCTGCAATGCTTGCACTAGGTTAAAATCAATCGTATTGATTGTTTAATCCTAGAATGATTCTCAATCATTGATCAACCATCCAATCAGATCATGAGTTCTAATATATGTGATCTCATAGGTCTGAACCTAAGTTGATAGCATAGGAACATAGTCCTGTACCAATTGAAGTTACTATCTAGCAATGGTATCCGATGGCCAGATAGGTCGAATGTGTAGAACAACATCCTTAGAACCCATGCAGATATAGTTTCCATATAATTCATCCCCTTAACCAATATGCTCATAGGATACCTCAGAGTTCAACTATCAACTCTGATTAGCTTGTCTACATTGTATTTCAAAATATCAAATCCATCTAATGGATTATCCTTGCCAAGGTTTTGCTATATTGAAATACAATGATACATTCTTCTCTAACTCTTGGAGTGGTCAATTACATCTTGATCACACTCTAACTTCGCAAGTACTTGACTATGCTCAGAAGCCTTCCATTACCAAATTAGAAATTTAGTTAGTCTGGTATCAAAGCACAGTAAATTGCTTGCAAGTTAATAACGTGATCTCAGGTCTAAAGGATACTCATACCTATATTCCATCAAAAATATTCTTGATAGCAGAATGCTCTAGAGTTGGTCACATTCAATGATGATATACCCATATATCTCATCTGTATGCCATACCAGTGCCTCTATACTTCTTAGTTAAGAGGATA
Organism: Cocos nucifera; assembly: GCA_006176705.1. Classification (NCBI taxonomy): domain Eukaryota; kingdom Viridiplantae; phylum Streptophyta; class Magnoliopsida; order Arecales; family Arecaceae; genus Cocos; species Cocos nucifera. Next base: position 24,884 of record QRFJ01005597.1, read on the forward strand.
ACCAACCTATATGGCATACAATAATCTATGCTTAATAGATGCTGTCGTCCTAATTAACAGCCTATCATTTGATCGTGAACAGATCGTCCTAATTAACAGCCTATCATTTGATCGTGAACGGATTTAAGGACTAATCGATAAATTCTTTCTTTATCAAAGCTAAATAGTCTTAAGGACTTCATCATAATATTGGAGTTTGTTAGAAGATGAATACTTTTATGATAAAAGAGCCAAAAAATATATTTTATTTATTAATGAATCAATTATAGATATAATGTAGCTCAACCGTCAACAGGCGGACGATTGATTTTGAGACACATTTTCCAACAACTCCCACTTATCCTAAAGTCACTCGGTATAGTATCTAATACCCATCTTTGACTTGTGGTTGTCAAACTCCTTTATTGCCAGGGCTTTAGTGAAGAGGTCGGCTAGGTCCTTCTTTCCATCGATCTTATAATGGTCGACATTACTTCTATCCATGATCTTCTGGACCAGGTGGAAGTGACGTAGAATGTGCTTTGTTCACTGATGTGCCTTTGGTTCTTTCGCTTGAGCAATGGCACCAATGCTGTCACAGTAGAGTAGGACTAGACCATCTAGAGAGGATGCTACTTCAAGCTTGGTGATAAACTTTCTCAACCACACAGCTTTCTTTGCAGCTTCTGATGCTGCGATGTACCTACTTTGCAAATAGAGTCTGTCACAGTATGTTGCTTAAAACTTTTTTAATAGATAGCTCTAGCATTCAGAGTAAAGATATATCCTGACATGCTTCTGCTGTCATCATGGTCAGATTGAAAGGTGGAGTCAGTAAATCTTATAAGTTTTAGATCTGACTCACCATAAACCAACCATTGGTCCTTATTATTTCTCAAATACTTAAGAATGGTTTTAACCACTTTTCAGTGATTTTCTCCAGAGTCAGATTGGTATCTACTCACTACTTCTAGTGAGTATGCTACGTCTGGTCTCATACATATCATGGCGCATATGATAGATCCCACTATCGAAGCATATGAAACTCCACTCATATACTCTCTCTCTTTAGAAGTTGTCGGACAATCCTTCTTAGAGAGAAATTTCATGGCTTATCGAGAGATAGCCCTTTCTGAAATTTTTCATATTGAACCTCTTTAGTACAGTATCTATTTACGTAGATTGGGATAATCCAAGCATCCTTTTAGATCTATCCCTATAGATCTTCATCCCTAGGATGTAGAATGCTTCACCCAAGTCCCTCATGGAGAATTGTGATGACAACCAAACTTTTATTCCCTATAGTGCGGGGATGTCATTCCTTTTAGAGAATATCATCCACGTACAAGATAAGGAATACTACTGTTGGACTATTTATCCATTTATAAATACAGGATCCTTCTCCATTCTTAATGAAGTCATATATTTTGATCACTTTATCAAAATGCATGTTCCAACTCCAAGATGCCTGCTTCAATCCATAAATGGATCTCTAAAGCTTGCACACCTTGGACTTACTGTGGATGTGAACCTCTCAAGTTGTATCATATACACCTCTTCAGTCAACTCTCCATTCAAGAAAGCTATTTTCACATCTATTTGTCAGATCTCATAGTCCAGATGGGCAGCAATCACAAGCATAATCCAAATAGATTTGAGCATTGCCATAGAAGAAAATATCTTGTCATAGTCAATACCATAATATTGGCGATATCTCTTGGCAACTAGATGGACTTTATAGATCTCCACCTTTTCATCTGCGCCTATTTTTCTTTTGAAGATCCATTTACACCAAATGGATTTAACCCCTTCGGGTGGGTCAACCAATGTCCATACATCATTAACCTTCATGGACTTCATTTCGGATTTCATGACCTCAATCTATTTCTCGAAATTAGGTCTCTACATAGCATCCATATAGGTGATCGGATTCTCATCATTCTCATCGAGTTTGATGGAATCAACTATTAGATATATGTGCCCTAGAAGCCAGAATTGGCTGACACTTGTAATACACTTCTAGGGGCAAAATTGTAATTTTGACTAAAATCAATAAATGGGTTATTTTCTATCACATATGTGTATTTAGTGTCTGTGATACATCCTTTGAGTTAATGGTAATGATAATTCATATTTTCAAGAGTTGAAAATTTAAGACATGAATAATCATTATTAACTCATAAATTGCTCCTGACCATAGGATCATCACGAGGATGGTGATTGATCTGGAAGGTTGGTGTACAATCGCTTCTCTTTAGTAGATGAGTCTTCAGTCTACGGTGTGGAGACACTGGAGCGAGAGTACAGATACTCGTTAGAGAACGAGGGCACTGAGCGTGACCACCTCGAGTAGTCATTAGGGAGTCTACCTTCTCGTCAATGACTGACTCGATGCTGCAGTAGTGTGTCTGGTTCTTTGACCTGAGATGCATCGGCAGTTCACCTTGAGAGTGTTATAGTTTGACTACACCATTACTCGATCTCCTAGCCATATGGAACCCTGAGGTGTATGTTGGCTATGACATGTTCATTGTAGGAACTGGATTGCATCAAGATGGAATCTATCTACCTCGATGGTAGAGGAGTAGCCCTATGATGATCATGAGAATCAAGTCCAAAAATCCATGGCCATGGTAGAGTGAAATAATAGAAAGAGTTTCTATTTAGATTTTCACATTGGACTCGAATCGAATGATTACATCATATGATAGAGACTAGGGTTTGACGAGTTTACCTTAACCATAATCTGATCGGGACTCAAGATAGAAGAACTGAATCACACAGGTAGCTGCACCAGGAGGTTCACATTCAGCTCTGATGGGTTGCCACCATATACTGCTAGGTGTCACTAGTGGATTTTGGAAGCAATTAGAATGATTTAGATGATCGATCATTCTAGCTGTTTGAATCAAAAGAGTTCTGATCCATTGAAAGGAGTTTCGATGATGTCGATGATAGAGATCATGATATATCTCATTACCATACAGAACTGAACCTAACTGGGTCACACAAACAAGGGTTTGAATCTGGTGATCATCAATTGAACTGATCTAGTTCAATTGATCTGAATGAGATTCAATTAGGTTTAAGGAAATCGTGCTAGCACTTGATTGAACCTAACGTTCTTCTTTTGCTATCATAAATAAGTTGTCTTGTCTGAGCCAAAGGAGTTTGTGCTCAAACAGAGGCCTTCATATGGTCTAACAGGAGGTTGTCCAAGTCAGAAAAGGTTGTCTTATTTGTAAGACATTACCTGCCATTTTTGGTCACCTGCCATTTCTTGTTCTTTGACTTTGGTCAAAAGTCTACCTTTGACTGGTCAAACATTGACCATTGACACTTTGACTTTTGACCACATGTCATGCACCTATTGGAGAGCTGGTGGGGGCCTGTCCTCCTACCAGAACTTGGCAAGGAGAAGGGTGCACGCCACCCTAGGCATGTGCCCAAGTTGGAGGTGCCTAGGAGTCCTTGTTGGACAAGGACTCCATCTCCTTTTTGGATTCCAATTAGAGTTCTTCTAAGAACCAACTTTGACTGGTCTTAGGCGCCCTCTAAGGAGAAATCCAGGGGTCTCTAATCCCACCAATCAGATTTAGATCTGATTTCACAAAGGGTTGTGATTGGTTGGGAGGAAGAGGAGTTGGATCACGCTTAGTCTATAGAAGAGACCCTGCGCCCAACTCAGATTCAGAAGCAATTCAATTGAGAAACCCCCCATTGTTAGATATATGTGCCCTAGAAGCCAGAATTGGCTGACACTTGTAATACACTTCTAGGGGCAAAATTATAATTTTGACTATAATTAATGAAATGGGTTATTTTCTATCACACATGTGTATTTAGTGTCTGTGATACATTCTTTGAGTTAATGGTAATGATAATTCATATTTTCAAGAGTTGAAAATTTAAGACATGAATAATCATTATTAACTCATAAACAGCTTCCGACCATAGGATCATCACGAGGATGGTGATTGATCCGGAAGGTTGGTGTACGATCGCTTCTCTTTAGTAGATGAGTCTTGAGTCTACGGTGTGGAGACACCGGAGCGAGAGTACAGGTACTCGTTAGAGAACGAGGGCACTGAGCGTGACCACCTCGAGTAGTCATTAGGAAGTCTACCTTCTCGTCAATGACTGACTCGATGCTGCAGTAGTGTGTCTGGTTCTTTGACCTGAGATGCATCGGCAGTTCACCTTGAGGGTGTTATAGTTTGACTACACCATTACTCGGTCTCCTAGCCATATGGAACCCTGAGGTGTATGTTGGCTATAGCATGTTCATTGTAGGAACTGGATTGCATCAAGATGGGATCTATCTACCTCGGTGGTAGAGGAGCAGCCCTATGATGATCATGAGAATCAAGTCCAGAAATCCATGGCCATGGTAGAGTGAAATAATAGAAAGAGTTTCTATTTAGATTTTCACATTGGACTCGAATCGAATGATTACATCATATGACAGAGACTAGGGTTTGACGAGTTCACCTTAACCCTAATCTGATCGGGGCTCAAGATAGAAGAACTTAATCACACAGGTAGCTGCACCAAGAGGTTCGCATTCAGCTCTGATGGGTTGCCACCATATACTGCTAGGTGTCACTGGTTGGATTTTGGGAGCAATTAGAATGATTTAGATGATCGATCATTCTAGCTGTTCGAATCAGAAGAGTTCTGATCCATCGAAAGGAGTTTCGATGATGTCTATGATAGAGATCATGACATATCCCATTACCATACAGAACTGAACCTAACTGGGTCACACAAACAAGGGTTTGAATCTGGTGATCATCAATTGAACTGATCTAGTTCAATTGATCTGAATGAGATTCAATTAGGTTCAAGGAAATCGTGCTAGCACTCGATTGAACCTAACGTTCTTCTTTTACTATCATAAATAAGTTGTCCTGACTGAGCCAAAGGAGTTTGTGCTCAATCAGAGGCCTTCATATGGTCTGACTGGAGGTTGTCCAAGTCAGAATAGGTTGTCTTATTTGTAAGACATTACCTGCCATTTTTGGTCACCTGCCATTTCTTGTTCTTTGACTTTGGTCAAAAGTCTACCTTTGACTGGTCAAACGTTGACCATTGACCCTTTGACTTTTGACCACATGTCATGCACCTATTGGAGAGCTGGTGGGGGCTTGTCCCCCTGCCAGAACCTGGCAAGGAGAAGGGCGCACGCCAAGGGTGGCGTGAGCCCAAGTAGGAGGCGCCTAGGAGTCCTTGTTGGACAAGGACTCCACCTCCCTTTAGGATTCCAATTAGAGTTCTACTAAGAATCCAGTTTGACTGGTCTTAGGCGCCCTCTAAGGAGGAATCCAGGGGTCTCTTTTTCAACCAATCAGATTTAGATCTGATTTCACAAAGGGTTGTGATTGGTTGAGAGGAAGAAGAGTTGGATCACGCTTAGTCTATAAATAAGACCCTGCGCCCAACCCTAATCTAAGTCTTATTGAAAGAGATTTCCCACATCCAAGGCTGCCTCTCCCCTCCTTCTCCACGCCATACTCTCTTCTCCCCTTGCTCTCCACGTCCAAAAGTGTTTTGGACTTAGTTTGGTGCGATTCAGATCAAGGAAAGGCGATCAAAAGCAAGAAGGCTGCGCTGCTGCAAAAGGACGACTGCAGATCTTCAAAAGAGTTTTGAAGATCCTCCAGATCAGATCCAGATCTAATTTTTGGAGGTGTGATAGAGAAGAAGAGGATCTCCAGATCCAACCCGAGTGGATACCGGTAGAGGCCAGGCGCTTGCGTGGCTGAGATCCAGAACCTTCCGCTGCAATCAGGATCATCTACAGGGTAATAGGATTACCCAAATCAGGTAAATTAAATTTGATTTAATTTATCTTATTTTATTTTATTTATTAAAATAATAAGAATCAGATCTGAAACATATCAAGATCTGATTAAGGTCAAGAGAAAATTTTTGAAATATATCTCTTGATCTAATCAGATCTGGACGAACCTGGACCGGGAAATCAGGATTTCCCTTCAACTGGTATCAGAGCCATGGTTCTAAAATTGTTTAGATCTGATTTTAATTTTATTTTAATTAGAAAATAAAGTGATTTCAGATGTCACATGAGATGTGATCAGATCTGAAATCAGAAAAATTAAAATTAAATGATTTGGATCTAAGAACATGAAGATATGCATGACTAGTTCTAGAATAGAATAGTTCTATAGAATAGTTTTGCATGTCTTTGATTTAATATGATTAAATCATATTTTAGATCTTCTTATTTACTATTTTCTGATATTATAAGTGTTATAATAACATCTGATAAACAGCAAATAAAAATTATTTAATTTTAAATATCATATGAGATATGATAGATGCATGACTAGACTAAGTTGTAGAATAGTTCTACATAATTGTCTAGATTAGAATTTATTTTGATTAGATCAATTTAAATCTAATTTTTTAGATTATTATGAGATAATTTAGATCTGAAAACATGCATGATTTGATACATGAGATGTATGCAAAATATGCCATGATTAGATCTACTTTATATATGAGATATATGATATAGATCTGATATTGTTTTGTAGTATTGAATGTTCCTGATTAAGGCGTTCCTCTTGGCCGTCCGGTCATAAGAACGAAGAAGGGTTTAAAGGCCCTCTCTTTCCATTCGATGGGGTGTTCTTATGACGTGTAGGGGTGCTGCGTGTTCGTCCTTAATCAGAAACCCAAAACTTACTTTCTGCAAAACCCTAGATCCTGAAACCCTAGGATTTATTGTGCATATTTTGTTTATGAACCCAACTTAATTAAGAATTAAGTTTATGGAATATTAATTAGGTCTAAAATTGAGAATTTTCAGATCTAAGACATATTCATAATACTGGGTTCGGGCTTGGGTAGCTCAATTAGGTCTAAGCGGTTGATCAAACCGAATCAAGAGTTGGTTAGATGGGATCAACAATGCTTAAATTGACCAGCCTAATAGGATTAAGTCTGGGTCAAGATCGAGTCACGATCAAGCAAGACCTAATTAGGCTCAGAGGTTAGAGTCTGGATTGTAGGCTAACCCAATTGGATTCTGACTCAACAATTTGGTGTCTAAGGTAAGTTTGGCACAGACGACCGACTGGTTTTTAATTGGAAGCTACTCGACCTGAATGCGTTCTTGTGCGAGTTAACGGCATATTCCTTCCACCGGTCTCACTTACCTGGCCATATCTGTTGACACAGTTCTGATCTGAGGTGGTCAATAATCCGAGCTAACCCATGCCACTAGGTTAGTCATAATTGTTATGACTAAGCCAAGTCTAGTTTAATGAGACCTGAATCAATTCTCCCTAAGAAAAGATTAAGTCCTGAGGTCTTCCACCATTGTAGATGTGCGGGCCCTTCCCGGGGTTGATTGTTCTCGGCTGGATACAGTGGCTCAGTTGCACCGGGAAGACGCAACCATGTCTATTAGGCATTGGATGCTATGGGCTGGAGGATGAGTTGGGCTCAATATTCCGGATACGGTGAGAGACCCAATTAGGAACCCAGTCTATGCAAATGGTGGGTCTGACTTAACTAAGGAGTGGATCAATATTCCGGATACGGTGAGATTCATGAATTAGAGACCAAGTTTGGGTGCACCATGATTAGAGAATCATTGAACAAGAGTTGTTCACTCATTGGCTAACCCATCACCAATAACTGTTAGGTGAGGTGATGAGTCAGTTGGTGAGACCGCACCACCCACTAGAAATCATTAATCGTGGAGATTTTCGCATCTCTACAGAGGGAGTGTAGGGATCCGAGAAAATAGTGGGAGCTAATTTATTTAAAAATAAAATCCCTAAACAAATTGGTCAAGTCAAAATTACAGTATCTAACTAGAATCTTTGACTCTCTACAGGAAAATGTCTGCGTCCAACCCACTGGCACGTATCCTAGACACACATAGACTGACTGGACCCAATTATAAAGATTGGCTCAGGAACTACAAAATTGTTTTGGGTTCAGAGAAGTTAACACATGTTTTGGACCAGGACCCTCCCACCTTACCAGCTCGTCCATCCACTGAACAGAGAGCGTCTCTGGAAAAATGGATTGACGAAGACAATAAGGCCAGATACTACATGTTGGGCTCGATGTCTGATGAGCTCCAGCGCCAACATGAAGATATCGGGACTGCTCGCCAAATGTTGGCTCACCTGCAGGAGATGTTTGGTGAACAGAGTCGCGCAGCCAAATATCAAGTCACAAAACGACTTTTTAAGGCTAAGATGCGTGATGGGCAGTCAGTCCAAGATCACTGTCTGACAATGATCAAGGACATGGAAGAGCTTGAGAAGCTCGGTGTGAAGTTGGACTTGGATTTGCAGAACGATATTATTCTGCAATCCTTGACTGATGCATATGGGCAATTCATCATGAATTACCACATGCATAAACTTCAAAATTCCTTGGCCGAGTTGATGAATATGCTGGTTACCGCTGAGCTTTCTATGAAAGGTTCTAAAGGCTCAGTTCTTGCTATGGAACGGACTTCTTCCAAAAGAAAGTCTTATGGAAAGAAAAAGAAGTCTGTGAAAAAGCAAAAGGTAGAAGGATCAAAGAAGAAGAAGGCAGAACCGAAGAAAGAAGGTCGATGGCAAAGGAAAGTGTTTCCATTGCAACAGCGACGGCCATTGGAAGCGGAACTGCCCTACTTACCTGGCCACCCTAAAGAACAAGAAGGAAGGTCCTTCTGGAGGTATGCTCGTTATTGAGTCTAACCTTACGGTTTCTTCTGCATCCAGTTGGGTGCTTGACTCTGGTTCTAGTGCTCATCTGTGCACTTCTATGCAGGGTCTTGAGGATAGCAGGAGGCTGAGGGATGGAGACATGATCCTACGCGTCGGTAATGGAGCAAGAGTTGCTGCAGTAGCCGTGGGAACATACCCTCTTCGATTACCATCTGGTTTAGACTTAGTTTTAAAAGACTGTTATTATGTGCCTGCAGCTAGCAGGAATTTGATTTCTGTTTCATGCTTAGCACAAGAAGGTTATGTGATCACCTTCTTTAAGGACCATTGTAACATTCTTTATGAAAGAAATAAAATTGCAAATGGTTTCCTTGTTAATGGTCTTTATCAGTTGCATATTGATGTACCTGTTTTAACTATCGAGCAAAACGTGAATGCCAAACGACCTAGGGATAGTCCAAACGACAGATATCTATGGCACCTGAGATTAGGTCATATAGCAGAAGATAGGATTAACAAATTGGAGAAAAATGGGCTATTGAGTCCATTGACTTTTGAGTCATATCCAACTTGTGAATCTTGTCTTCAAGGCAAAATGACTAAACTCCCTTTTGTTGGACATGGGGAGAGGGCCACAGATCTCCTTGCCCTAGTACATACTGATGTGTGCGGCCCATTCGATGTGCCGGCTAGAGGCAATTTTGTCTACTTCATTACCTTTACCGATGATCTGTCTAGGTATGGGTATGTGTATCTTATGAGACATAAGTCTGAAGCCTTTGAAAAGTTCAAAGAATTCAGACATGAAGTAGAAAAACAAACTGGAAAACCCATTAAGGTTCTTCGATCAGATCGAGGAGGTGAATACCTTAGCCGGGAATTCCTAGACTATCTTAAGGAAAAATGGCATAGTCTCTCAATGGACTCCACCAGGAACACCTCAACTCAACGGGGTTTCAGAACGGAGAAATCGGACTCTATTGGATATGGTTCGATCCATGATGAGCTTCACAGACCTTCCCAGATTTTCTTTGGGGACATTCATTATTAACTTCAATCTATTTACTGAATAGGGTTCCCTCTAAAACCGTTCCTACCACACCGTATGAGATATGGCACGGTAAGAAACCAAGTCTGAGTCATCTCAGAATTTGGGGTTGTCCGGCTTATGTCAAAAGACAACAAGCGGACAAGTTAGAATTTAGGTCCTTTAGAGCTCGATTCATAGGATATCCTAAAGAGTCATTAGGATACTATTTCTACATTCCAGAAGACCACAATGTGATTGTGAGTCGACATGCCATATTTCTTGAAAAATAGTTTATTCAAGATAGTGGCATTGGAAAGCAGATTAAGCTTGATGAGAAAGTCTCACAAGCAGAAAGAGCTAAGGACCAAGTGGAACCAAATCAGGTTGAGCCAATAAGAACACTACCTCCTCCACCTCGTAGATCGGAAAGAGTTTCCCGTCCCCCTGAAAGATACTTAGGTATTATTTCAGAGGACATAGAGGAAATGTTCCTCATAGGTAATGGTGCTCATGGTGATGATCCCAAAACCTACAACGAGGCGATATCAGATATCGACTCCGAGAAATGGCTTGAGGCAATGAAGTCAGAAATTGACTCGATGCACTCAAACCAAGTCTGGACCTTGGTAGATCCACCAGAAGGTATAGTACCTATTGGGTGTAAATGGATCTTCAAGAGAAAGATTGGTGCAGATGGGAATGTGGAGACATTCAAGGCTAGACTGGTGGCAAAAGGTTATAGTCAACGTGAAGGCATTGACTATCAGGATACCTTTTCCCCGGTAGCTATGCTAAAATCCATCCGCACATTGCTTGCTGTTGCAGCCTATTTCGATTATGAAATATGGCAAATGGACGTGAAAACGGCATTCCTAAATGGATATCTTGAGGAAGATATCTATATGGAACAGCCGCTAGGTTTCACATCCAGTGATACTGATCACAAGGTTTGCAAGCTGCAAAGGTCCATATATGGACTTAAGCAAGCATCTCGGAGCTGGAACACTCGTTTCAATGATGTGATCAAAAAGTTTGGTTTCATCAAAAACGAAGAGGAACCATGTGTTTTCAAAAGGGTCAGTGGGAGCGCTGTTGTCTTCCTCGTATTGTACGTGGATGACATCCTCCTTATTGGGAATGATATTCCCATGTTGACATCAGTCAAGATGTGGTTGTCTAAGGAATTCTCCATGAAAGACCTAGGTGAAGCATCCTTTATTCTAGGAATTAAGGTCTATAGGGATAGACCGAATAGGATGCTAGGACTTTCACAGAAAATGTACATAGAGGAAGTACTAAAGAGGTTTAGTATGGAAAACTCTAAGAGGGGATTAATACCCTTCAGACATGGTATTCATCTTTCCAAGAAGATGTGCCCCAGCACACCTGAGGAAATAGAACGCATGAGCAAGATCCCTTATGCTTCTGCAATAGGGAGCCTCATGTATGCCATGCTATGTACACGACCTGATATAGCCCATGCTGTGAGTGTCACAAGCAGATATCAGTCAAATCCAGGTGAAGAACACTGGACTTCTGTGAAATGTATCCTTAAGTACTTGAGAAGAACTAAGGATATGATGTTGGTCTTTGGTAATGGAGAACTCCAAGTTCCAGGGATACACAGACTCGGACTTCATGTCCGATATAGATGATCGAAAGTCGACATCTGGCAGACTGTTTGTGCTGGAAGAGTTCCAAGCAAACGGTGATACCATCTCATCCGCGATTACCTTGAGAAAGGTTACGTTGAGGTCAAGAGAGTCAACTCCACAGATAATGTGGCAGACCCACTTACAAAGCCGTTGGGCCAGCAGAAGATCGAAGCCCACCTTGAGAAGATGGGACTTAGACTTGTAGCCAATTGGCTTTAGGACAAGTGGGAGATTGTTAGATATATGTGCCCTAGAAGCCAGAATTGGCTGACACTTGTAATACACTTCTAGGGGCAAAATTGTAATTTTGACTATAATTAATGAAATGGGATTATTTTCTATCACACATGTGTATTTAGTGTCTGTGATACATCCTTTGAGTTAATGGTAATGATAATTCATATTTTCAAGAGTTGAAAATTTAAGACATGAATAATCATTATTAACTCATAAACAGCTCCCGACCATAGGATCATCACGAGGATGGTGATTGATCCGGAAGGTTGGTGTACGATCGCTTCTCTTTAGTAGATGAGTCTTGAGTCTACGGTGTGGAGACACCGGAGCGAGAGTACAGGTACTCGTTAGAGAACGAGGGCACTGAGCGTGACCACCTCGAGTAGTCATTAGGGAGTCTACCTTCTCGTCAATGACTGACTCGATGCTGCAGTAGTGTGTCTGGTTCTTTGACCTGAGATGCATCGGCAGTTCACCTTGAGGGTGTTATAGTTTGACTACACCATTACTCGGTCTCCTAGCCATATGGAACCCTGAGGTGTATGTTGGCTATAGACATGTTCATTGTAGGAACTGGATTGCATCAAGATGGGATCTATCTACCTCGGTGGTAGAGGAGTAGCCCTATGATGATCATGAGAATCAAGTCCAGAAATCCATGGCCATGGTAGAGTGAAATAATAGAAAGAGTTTCTATTTAGATTTTCACATTGGACTCGAATCGAATGATTACATCATATGACAGAGACTAGGGTTTGACGAGTTCACCTTAACCCTAATCTGATCGGGGCTCAAGATAGAAGAACTGAATCACACAGGTAGCTGCACCAAGAGGTTCGCATTCAGCTCTGATGGGTTGCCACCATATACTGCTAGGTGTCACTGGTGGATTTTGGGAGCAATTAGAATGATTTAGATGATCGATCATTCTAGCTGTTCGAATCAGAAGAGTTCTGATCCATCGAAAGGAGTTTCGATGATGTCTATGATAGAGATCATGACATATCCCATTACCATACAGAACTGAACCTAACTGGGTCACACAAACAAGGGTTTGAATCTGGTGATCATCAATTGAACTGATCTAGTTCAATTGATCTGAATGAGATTCAATTAGGTTCAAGGAAATCGTGCTAGCACTCGATTGAACCTAACGTTCTTCTTTTACTATCATAAATAAGTTGTCCTGACTGAGCCAAAGGAGTTTGTGCTCAATCAGAGGCCTTCATATGGTCTGACTGGAGGTTGTCCAAGTCAGAATAGGTTGTCTTATTTGTAAGACATTACCTGCCATTTTTGGTCACCTGCCATTTCTTGTTCTTTGACTTTGGTCAAAGTCTACCTTTGACTGGTCAAACGTTGACCATTGACCCTTTGACTTTTGACCACATGTCATGCACCTATTGGAGAGCTGGTGGGGGCTTGTCCCCCTGCCAGAACCTGGCAAGGAGAAGGGCGCACGCCAAGGGTGGCGTGAGCCCAAGTAGGAGGCGCCTAGGAGTCCTTGTTGGACAAGGACTCCACCTCCCTTTAGGATTCCAATCAGAGTTCTACTAAGAATCCAGTTTGACTGGTCTTAGGCGCCCTCTAAGGAGGAATCCAGGGGTCTCTTTTTCAACCAATCAGATTTAGATCTGATTTCACAAAGGGTTGTGATTGGTT
>QRFJ01005598.1:12500-15000 GCA_006176705.1 Cocos nucifera
AATGTGTATTATCCATATGGGAGATCTTCCAATTGAGAAGATCCATCGACCTGAGACGAAGAGAAAGGTCTATCTATTTTCTTTAGTTATTCAGTTAAACCAATGATTCGTTATTGGAGCAGATAGCGCGCATAGTGTTTTGATCTAAGATTTCAATTCTTCCATGTTTCAGCAGTAGCATATTGTTCCATGGAGCTAAGGTCCAAAATATGGAATAAACAAGTGTTTCCACGACTCTACCACCCGGCCAATCCTGTTTGTTCCACTTAATCCCTTTTTCATGGCCACATATCTTTACGGCTAAGGAATGGGAAATCTTTCTCCTGTTACATGAATCAAATGTTTCATTTCATCCGGGAAAAGCCATCTCTTTCTCAACAATGTCTTTGTCATTTGATCCAATAGCGTTCCGTTAGATAGGAACAGATTTGATAAATACTGATAACTCTCGGATAGAGTATTAGAACGGAAAGATCCATTAGATAATGAACTGTTGGTTCTAAGCCATCTCTGGCGATGAATCAACAATTCGAAGTGCTTTTCTTGCGTATTCTTGATGAACCAGCGTTTATATATAGATGTAGGAGGATTTGTTTGGTAAGTAATAAGCCCCTTTGACATCTCTTCATCTGCAAAGAATTCTCGACGTGAAAACACAGAGACAAAGGGCTGATCTTTGAATAGGAAAAAGAATGGATCCGCAGGGTCCCAAATGAATTGGCTTATTCGAAAAAAGCCTTGTTCTTTGGAAGATCTATCTCGTGTCTGGTACTGCATGGTTCCACTCTGCAAGAACTCCGAATCATTCTCTTGAAGCTCATCCTCTTTATGATAAATGATCCGCTTGCCCCGAAATGACCCGCCCCAATAGGGAAATCCCAATTCAGTGGGCCTTTCGATACAATCAAATAGATTGCCACAAGGGCGCCATATTCTAGGAGCCCAAACTATGTGATTGAATAAATCCTCCTCTATCTGTTGCGGGTCGACGGCTCCTTCCCCTTCTTCAAACTCCGATTCGTATTTTTCATATAGAAATCTCTGATCAACGATAGAACAAGATCCATTTTGCATCATATCTAACTGATTCCTTGGTTCGGACCGAAGAAGTAATGTCACTCGATTATTATCAAACTGACTGCAATCTTTTTCTGTCCGTAAGGATCCCACCAGAGCGCTTTCTACTTCTAATAGGCCATGAACTAGATCAGAATCATTCTCAACGAATCCATAAGAAGTGATCCAATTTTTTTCATCGGGTCCGGGTGAAGACCAAAGATCTTGAGCGACCGATCCGGCAGAACAACTCAAAAGATAAAGAAGTATCGTTAATTTCTTCATGCTCGTTCCAAGTTCGAAGTACCATTTGTACAAATAAGAATCCCCTTCCTTACATGATTTCTTCTTCATATAGATAGATATAGGATCTATGGGGCAATTACTTAGAAGTACATTTTGTGCAACAGCCCTTCCTATCTGATAGAAAAGGATCCCATGATCCTGAACCGATCTTACCTGGGATCGCAAATCCCAAGTTTGTCTATGAAGAGCTGATCTAATTGTATTAGTTTCTATAATTGATTTCTTCTGTGTAATACTAATTGATAGGGCCTCATTGATAAGTACTACAAGATCTCGTGCATTGGAACCCATGGTTATGGACCCGAATACGTTAGTATGGAACATTTTCTTTTCCAAGTGGAATCCCCTAGTATATGAAAGAATGAAAAAGTGCTTTCGTTGTTGTGGAATAAGAAGCCTTCGTATCTTAATGCATGTATTTAATTTATTCGGAGCTATTAGAGCGGGATCCACTTTTTGGGGAATATGAGTCGAAGCAATAACAAGAATATTTCTAGTGGAACATCTTTCACAATCCCTGGAGAGATAGTTCTCTAATAGACCGAGGGATAAGTAATTCGACTCATTCACATACAGATCATGAATGTTTGGAATCCATATTATGCAAGGAGACATTGCTTTTGCTAATTCGAATTGAAGGGTGATATCAAATCGGTCTATTTTCGGCGTCATATACATAGTTAGCACATTCGTCATAGTTAGCAGCTCCGTATCAAGGTCATCATCAATATCGTCACTATCATCAATATCGATATCGTCACTATCATCAATATCGATATCGTCACTATCATCAATATCGATATCATCAATAAGATAACCTTTAGGCTTGTCATCCAGGAACTTGTTCGGAAATACCGTAATGAAAGGAACATAGGAGTTTGTCGTTAGGTATTTGACCAAATAGGATCGTCCAGTTCCTATAGAACCTATCACTAAAATACCCCTAGAAGGGGATAGGGCTAAGCGGAGCGAAAAGGGTTTTCCATGAGATGGGAAATGAAAACTATTAGCCCCACACGAGGTTTGTGAATAAGTGATTGTCTGATAATGAGCAAGGAATATCCGTCTTTCTGCTAAACAGGATCTATTGAACTCATAATTCATTAGATACTTTTTATGAATGTCAACTAAGTATCGT
>QRFJ01005599.1:0-105010 GCA_006176705.1 Cocos nucifera
GCTGGGCCCTTGTCGCATTTCAGGATTGTGGCTATCCATTACTTACCAAGATTTGCCTATTGCTCTCTACCGTCTGCCGCTTGCTCCACGGGGCTACAAGCCCTTTTATAGACGCCTGATGGAGTTTAATCCACATCCATAATGAATTCCGATCCTGAGTACAACTCAAATATACTTTGCCAACCTTTTGATGACTCCTATAAGGATTTCTATTACTGGATCGCACATTTTGGTGCTGTGCAACACCTATGGACCAACCACATCACGAACCCGAGCCAGTCTTCATGTGCCACACACGTTGCCCAGGCCTTTTCCACGTATATACTGCGTAAAATGGTCGTAAACCTCTTAAAAGTCTATGGCGAACGACGTGTGATGCTGGTCCATTGTGGACTGCATCCAACTGGCGTGCACTGCGTGTGCATGTCTGCAGCCTGCCTGAGCACCCATGCTGGGCTGCACGTGACATGCCCACATTGGGCCGCACCCACACGTTAGGCCGTGCCCTCGTGGTCGACTCGTGTCGTGCGCTCTAGTGGCTTGCTGCCCCATGGGCCCCCTCCGATGGCTCCACATATTTTTCTCGCATATATCTTCTTCGTTTGGTCATTGTTTGGGCTATTCTTAAGCTCGTTGGACTCCATTCATTGTCCTGGATCTTGCTGTGCCTGTTATGAAAAAATTCGAGGTATTTTTTTCAACAATATATATATAATTGTGTATAATAATAAATTAACTATGTACCATATTTACTTAACTATGTGTAATAGTAAATTAACTATATGCTATATTAATTTAACTATATATAGTGGTAATTTAATTATATATCATATTAATTTAACTATATGTAGTAATAAATTAACTATTTATCATGTTAATTTAACTATGCACCATATATATGTAACTATGTATAATAGCAAATTAATTCTATGCTATATTTATTTAACTATATGCATTTGTAAATTAATTGTGTGCCATGTTTAGTTAACCATATATCATATTATTTTATCCATATATAGTGGCAATTAAACTATATACCATATATATATATATATATATATATAACTATATATAATAGTAAATTAATTATGTATTATAAGCTTCATTGAATAATACCTCATGTGAGTCATTAGCTGCAATATTTACCATGTTACGTGAGGATAAAGGTCATATTACCATTTATTGCAATCCAATCCATGCTCACAATACGATGACACAACCTCTTGCTCAACTAGACAGTTCCAAGCTGGTATGTTAGATCAAATCAAGCTATTGACTGCAGTCTATCCTCTCAAGTCCGATATTGTTAGTCTAGCTGGAAATTAATTTATTATGCAATTCAAACAACATAATTGTATTCAAATCAAATAAGAAACAATATAATTGACTAATTGTATTTGAATAGAATAAGACCAACCTATCTATCCTTAAAAAAATAAATAAAAAAAAAACTAATCTATTTCGTTTGGTATATATAATTATTGGAAACATCCTTCTCTCTTACCACTAAAAAAGGAAAATTTTAAAAAATAAATAAAAAAAATCTAAATCTTTCGGTACAAGACTCCCAAGCTGAGAACAATTCTAGAAGCCATCAACGATTATTCCATCTGGTGAACAAGTGACCATGAATAGGGCAGTAACAGCATGGACAAGGATGGCAGGAATTCGGTACCTTTCCGCCACCGCCTGCATGGAGGAGAAATCTGAATTCTCCCATGATTTTTGACATATCGACTACCATAAGTATGTTCACAAGTTCAACCTTCCCATATAGCATGTACTCTTATTGATGGTCCTGATGGTCAATGAAAAAAATTGATATTTCTTGAATCAATAAATTCATAATGACAGAAGTTCGACAGAAAATCCCACGTCTTGACAGATAAGCCAAATGCTTATGAGTCATAGCTATTATCATGGAACCCAAACCTTTTTAGCCAACAGCCAGCCTCTAAAGAGTCCAAATTGTAAGTCATAAAACCAACCTCCAAACATCACGAAGAAGAGACAAGAAGAGAAGGGAAGCATTAGAAAATCTGGAAGGAGATGAGATGGAAGAAGAAGGTTGGTAGTTTCACCCTATGAAGGGCCCCACCTAGCGTGTAAGAATCCAGATTAAAAAAAAAATTTTTTTTTGAGACCTCTCGTGACCAGCATGTGAGATAAGGAGGCAGACTCCCATCTGCTTCCTTCTCCATTTTTCACTCGAAATAGCAATCCTAGGGCTCATTGGATTCTGGCGAAATCTCTAGGAATTGACCTAAGACCCCTAAATTCCTTTTCTAAGCATCGTCTCTTAAATCTCGATTGCTTACCGGCAAACTCCATAGGTTTTTTGAATATTTCTATCGAGTATTTTCAAGAACAACCATTGCTTCACCGCCATTTTATCGCCGGAGTCGAGGTAAGAATATCCTCACCTCTTTTTCCGGTCCCTTAAACATCATCAAAGATCTGATTATAATTGTTAAGTGCTAGATTTTTCTTTGAACCGAGTATCCCTTATTTTTATGTTTTTATTTTTGATTTTTTTCTATCATCGATTGCTGCCGCTAGTCATCGGAGCCTAGTGACTGCCACTGTCGGCTGTGGGCGGCGTTGGCTTGGAGGAGAACTCCGAATAAGGGGAATTAAATCCTCCATTTAGTGAAGAATAGAAGAAGGAAAAGAGGACGCGAGTCCTCTATTCCATCAAGGAGATAAAGAACGAAAGAAATGAAAAGAGAGAGAGAAAGAGAGAGGGGGGAGAGAGTTGGTTTAATTGGTTTCAATCTAATTCAATTAAATTTAGATCAATCCGGATCATGTGGATCCAATTTAGGAATTGATTCAAATCTAGACTGAATCCGATCTAGATTAAAAGATTTTTTAGTTATTTTATTTTTTAAAATTAGTAATTAATTAAATTATTTGATATACTAGAGTCTTCAATACCAGAAGAATGCTATGTTTAGAAATTAATTTGAGAAGATTGTAGAATTTTGGATCTGAACAATAGGTAAGTTTCTTCTTATCTTTGGGATTATATATATATATATATATATATATATATATATATATATATATATATATATATATATATATATTTAAAAATTAGACTCTTATATATAAAATATTTAAAAATTATTGAAGTTCAAAATTATATATTTATTTATGAAAAATAATTTAGAAAAATTAGATCAAGCATGATGTCATATTTGCATGATGCAATTTTGAAAGAGATGATTTTTCTTTAAATTATATGATCTCTGAAAAGAATTATATTTATTCATCGATGTATAAAATTTTAAATAAAAAATATTTTTATTGCTTTTTGGATTATATAAATATTTTAGTTAATACTATTATTTAAATAAGTATTTTTATTTATAAAAAATTAGTTGTGACAAAAGTAAAAAAAATTTCTAGTTAGACTATGATCTGGATCAAGCCAATGGGATTGATCATTAGCCACACGTCAGAAACAATTTCTCTTGAGCCTAATTAATCGAGGCCAATTGTTGGCAAAGTTAGTCCTTCTGAGCCTAGCCATGGGGCTGATCTCTGGTAGCATGTCGATGGATCGAATATTCTTCGTTCAGAACTAATCTCTTTGCCTTGTCATGGGGTAAATCATGGTGAGCTAGTTTTTTTCTTATACATGCTGGTGGATTGGGCGTTCTATATATAGGGGCTAATCTCGCTTGGACCTTGTCACGAGACTGATCGTGGCCATAGTCAACGAAGACTAAGAGAGGATTTTTGATTTTTACTAATGTGCATGGCATATTTTGAAATAAAATTATATTGATACATATTATTGCTAAATTATTATAATTTGAAAGGTAATTATGCTTGGTCCCTCAAAGATATTGGTAATTTACTGGGCCCATAAAGCTCACTTCTTTTCTACTTTTTTTCAGATTTCAGAAGAGCATATTGAGCTTGGGATTGAGCATTGAGGAGGCCTTACATATTCTTTAAAATTTTGCCCTAAGGAGTATATAGCGTCATGTGCTGATTTGAATGCTAGATTTGGTGCATGATATGGTGTGAGACAAGCAAGAGAGTAAGAAGAGCGCAAGTGATGAGAAGGACCGGGCCATGGCATGGCCGGCAAGCTTTTGAGACTAGAGAAGAAGCAGCAAGAGTGATATGCGGCTAGGGTACCCCAACCCACATGAGGCCGTCTTCTTCTTGGCCGACGAGTTGGGGAACCTGACTATGGTGGTGTCGAGGGTGGCCGTGCTAGTGGAGATGGCGACGGTGGCACCAATGGTGGTGGAGGTGGCCACCGCAATAACAAATGCGGTGTCTTGTAGTCCTATAATGGTAGTTATGGCCACATTCCATCAAATAGGGGAGGGGGAGGATATGCTTCTCACTCCTAAATCTAAATTCAAATCGAATTACTCCTTACGCATTGGTGCTCACGTGGAAACTCTTTTATGTAGAAGAAAAAGGAGGAATGATTCGAATGAAGGAAGAAAGAAGAAAAATGAAGATAAAGGATAAGTTGGATATTTTTTAAAATAAAATGATGCTTGTTGGTGTAGAAAATGGTGTTGATGCCAAAAATTACTGAAGCTGGAGAAGATGCGGATGTCGATGAGTCCTATAAGATGAGGTCCTGATCGGGGTTGGCTCCAGCAGGATCCTCTAATGATCAAGTCAATTCTCTTGGCCAACAAGAATGGAGTGCTCATGAAGAAAATGAGCAAAGTAAGAACTAAAAGATTGAGCTCAGAAAAAAGAAGCATATCTGGAGGGTCATTTATATAGACGGAGCATTTAACAAACTGATAGTGATAGCCATAACTGCCTGATAGTGGGCTATTTAGATCACATGGAGTTTGTTATAGAGAGTGGATTGTCATTTATCGCAACTTGTTAGTTTGTTGGTGATCTATAGTAGGAGTTTGGGCAGAACCTCTGCACTTGTGTGCAGGCTTCGATAGCTTGGAGAAGTTCGGCCATCCAGCCAAGAATAGTTTTCTTTGAAGAAATCTGGTTAGAAGAAATCCAACTGGAAGAAGCGCGACTGGGGAGAGCATGGCTGGAAAGAGTTCAGATGGAAGAAGTCCGACTGGAAGGAGCGCAATTAGAGGGAGTGCGGCTGGAAGAAGTTCGGATGGAAGGAGCATGACTAGAGGGAACATAATTGAAAGGAGTTTGGATGGAAGGAGCGTGACTAGAGAGAGCGTAGCTAAAAAAAGTTCGACTAGAAGGAGTCCATCCAAAAGGAGCGCAATTGGAGGGAGCACGGCTGGAAGGAGTTAGAGTGGAAAGAGTGCATCGTTTGCAGTAGAAACATTTGACTATCCCCAAAATTCATTCTCTTTATTGTTCAAGATAGTTTGGTCGAATTTTAGTAGGCTTTTGACAAGTTCTGTAGTATGAAATTATTGCTGAGAAGATCGGCAAATTTCACAGAATGGAGGTCGTTCTTCAAGAACTTCGACGGAGTTTATTTTACCCCCAACACTTATCCTCCTACTTTCGAATTCAAATTTCGAATGAATGAAGTATAAAAATTTTAGCAGCCAAAGTTCTTTGCTGCTTTTCCACTCTTAGGAGATGAAAAAATCTTCACTTTTTTCTTTGGCACTGAAGTTTCTTAATCGATGAATAATCCGAAAAGACACATTCCTTTGAAAACTCATCCGGTATAGAGCTCTATGTATAACATAATTATCACTCTGTCAGGCATCGGGGGTGAGCATGATGGATGGGACACGTGGTAGATTGGGATTGATGGAGAACGGCCTGCAATCATAACTATCTCTAGCGTCTTCTTGTTATTTAAACCTTTTCTCCTCTTCCAACCTTTCATTTTCGTCGGAGCTTTTTTTCTTCTTCCTTTGCTCTTCACCTCCTTTAAACACCCTGCTCTCCCCGTGCTACAATTTTTCAGCCATTGACATCCTCCTCGACTGTCTTTCATCCTTTCGATCATTCTTGCAAGTTTTTCGTTAGAAATGGGTTAGTTTCTCATCTCCTTTTCCTTTGGTTTCTCCATTTTTCACTTGTGTTTTAGGTTCGTGTTGGACTTCGTCTCCCAATCTCTCCTTTTGTTATAGCTTATTTTTATTTTTAGATATTTTTCTTGCTTCGATGATTCTAAATTCTTTCAGGTTCATTATAGGTTTTCTTTTTCTTTGCATCTTAGCTAAAGTTCGGCCATCCATTTCTTTATTTCGTAGCTATTATACCTTCAAACATTATCCTACCGCTAAGGATTGATGGTATCTGTCCCCCCAGTTTGGTAAGAAGGGGTTGTTTAAAGGCGCTCCTTCTTCCATTCATCACTGGAAGAAAAAAATTTTCTTTATTTCATATCCATCTCTTAGGTTAGGACTTCCTTCCTGAGGGTAGTTGAGGGATTCGGTCTGTCGAGCTCCTAGTTTGGAGAAAAATGATCTTGATTTCGTCAGCAAATTTAAAAATTATCGAGCTCCCCTTTTGTCCGAACTCATAAAAGATCAAACTCTATTCAATCTAGACCTGAGCCCCTTCAATCCAGCAGGTATATTTCTTAATTTCATACATTACTTTTTTATCCTTCTTTCTAATTGTGATTCCTTTCTTATTATAGAAATGGATGCGAGTGAACTTCAGCAACTCTCCAAGAAACTTCGAGCCCATAAAAGGAAGGGTGCTGTGCCTAGTGAGCCTTCAAAAAAAGTAAAGATCGACGCCCCGAGCTCCACTATGCCCGTTGGTGCTGTTGACGTCCCCGCAACTATCGCTGGCACTGAGGTTGTTACTGCCACTGAGGTTGCAGCACCTCGGACCTCCTCAAGCCCTCCAGCCGAAGTCTAAATTTTGGAGCCTCCCATTGAGAGGAAAAAGAGAGTGAAAAAGAAGGCAAAGATGGCCTCTAGAAAGGTCAAGCGCAAGACCCATCCCAGTGAGTCCAATGGTTCTGATGAGGATCTGGGAGAAAATTCCTTCTACAACCAAAAAATTATCAAGAAATTAATCGATGGGTGCACCTTGGTCAAAATTGTGGACAAAATTATTGATGCTGACTATGAGTAGCATACTTGGGACTCTCTTGGATCATTTATTGAGGTAACCACCTCGTCTCTCTCTTTTAATTGACCTGCCTATGAGCTTCTTCATTTGCATAACTTGCTTTATCATTTTTGTAGATGGATCACCAACTGATCGCCAATATTAAGGTGATAAACTGCATGAGATAGAAAGTAGTGAAGGCTTAGGAAGAGCATCAGACCAAGGTCAGTCGCCTTTTTGAGAAGAAAGCTGAGGTCGATCGTTACCTTAAGAAGAAAGTGACCAAGGTCGAGGGCCTTCAGGAGACAGTCTGAGATGCTGAACAAGCTTCGATGAAAGTGAACAAGGAGCTGGCCTCAGAGATCGGGAAGAAGAGATAGATCAAGGCCAAGATGGCGGAGAAGGAATGATGGATCTTAGAGCAAATTTTGGAGGCTAAAGTTCAAGCGGTAGAGAAGTTCAAGGCCTCCTCAGAGATAAAAAAATATAAAGATTGAGTTTGCTTAGCTATCTTTCATCAAGAGGTTCGAGCTCTGCTAAAAACTATGGTTGATAAATTTTTCGAGCTTGACCTCAGCTTCCTGGATGAAGGAGATTCTGATGATGAGGCGGGACCATCTACCAAAGCTGCCGATTTTCTGCTAGTCGATCCTTCTTTCATTGCGCCTTCTATCACATCTACTCCCTCTACTGCTAAAGAACCTGCACCAACTAAGGCTGCACTGAACTCTTCTACTACTCCTCTAGAGGTCGGAGGTCTCAAATAGTTGTATTTCTTTTAGTTTTTGTTTGCTTTCTTTTGTACTCAAGAATATTTTAATTAATGAAAACAAGCATTTTCTTTTACAATACCTTTGTGTTATAATATTTTTATGTATTAAAATGCGGTCTCCTATTAAAGCTGATCCCTTACCTCAGGATGTCCCCTTGAGGGTTTATATAAAAATTTAAAGAAGAAAGTTCGTCAGCTTAAGAAAAAATTGAGAAAGATGGAAGACGAACTTAAAAAATTTAAAAAAAATTATGCCGATGCGGCTATCGAAATCAATCATCTGCACCAATCATCTAGACAACTCTTCAAAGAATATAATACTAAAAAGTATTATTTGAATGAAGAGCTTGAGGAGGTCAAGAAGCATGCGAGTGAGAAGTCTTGGACTTTAACAGCTAAGGCTAGTTTCCTTGAGGTTGAGCTGAGGGCGGCACAGGAGAAGATTCGGCTGCTTGAAAGAAGTTCAACGTGGTCCACTGATTGGGAAGAATATGGCTGGAAATGGTCGAAGAGATTTTTCAAACTCTAAAGCCAATTGAAGGTAGCCAAAGACTTGCATAATGAATATAGATGTGGTTGGTATGATGAAGTCGTCGATCTCCAAAGAAAGCTTCAAAAGGCTGATAACGAGATCGCTCAACTTCGACAACGGTTATCTGATAAAGCCCAGGCTAGTTCAAGTAAGGATTTAGAGGAGGTTCTTTTTTAAAGGAATTCCTTAGAGAACTTGTCAGTAATATATGTAGAAAAATGGTCAAGCTACAATAGCTGAGGATCCAGATGACCTATCAAGAAGGCACTATTATGGATGCTGAAGCCAAATCTACAGTTCTTAGGAAGAGGTTGAGAGAGATAGAGGAAGAGTCATGCCGATGAAAAAGAATGCTGAGGGAGAGCCTAGCAGCAAGGTGGAGACTCAAGCAGAAAATAGAAGGCCTAAGACTCTCCCTTGTAATGGCTAGAGCTGGCAGTCCGAAGTCCAACTTTGAGTAGGACTTCATTTTCTTCTTCTTTTTTTTTTGTAGTCAGACTTGATGTCCCATGTAATGAACTTTTCTAAGTATAACGAGAGGACATTTCTTTTAGTTACCTTCACGTGTTGTCTCCATTTCATGCTTATTGAGCCCTTTTTTTCTCTCTTTTTTTTGTTTGATGCCATCTTGGGATGATTGTTTCTGCTTCATGACCTATATATTTGTCCTCCTTGTTTACAAATGAGGATCTTCAAACTTAGACAAAGATAAATATGTTCTTATCTTGGCATCAAAAATCATCGTGTCCATAGCCAGCTTTTTATTTTCGAGATTTAGAGCTTTCAATCTACATGGGGATGAGGCCCTCTGGTTTTCGTTACAGTCAATAATGGTCCTCGTTTGTATGGAGTCAACTTCTTATCTTGAATAATCGGAAGTCTTGATCCATGTCAGGATGAGATCCTTCTCCTATTCCTGACATGGTGGCTTTTATCCTTGTTAAGATGAGATTCTTCTTCTATTCTTAATAGGATTGCTGGGGTACAAAAGGACCATTGAAAGAGCCTCTCCTCTTTTTTTCATGTTAGGATGAGGTCCTCCTCCTATTTCAGACATGGTGGACTTTTATCTTTGTTAAGATGAGGTTCTCTTCCTATTCCTAACAAAGATACCAGGCATAAAAGAGCTATTGAAAGAGCCTCTCTCTTTTTTTCATGTCAGGATGAAATTTTTCTTCTGTTTCTGACATGGTGGGCTTTTATCCTTGTTAGGATGAGATTCTCCTCTTATTCCTAATAAGAACGTCGGGGCATAAAAGGATCGTTGAAAGGGCTTCTCTCCTTTTTTTCATGTTAGGATGAGATTCTCCTCCTGTTTCTGACATGGTGGGCTTTTACTCTTATTAAGATGAGGTTCTCTTCCTATTCTTAACAAGAGTGTCGAAGCACAAAAGGACTATTTAAAGAGCCTCTCCCCATCATCTCCTATCTTAAAAGATCGAAGGTTTTCTACTTTGTTCAGGAATGAAGCTCAATTAAATCACTTCCTGTCATTAAAAATTCATACTAAGAATAAGAATTGTTAAAGAAAATTTTATTAAAATAGTCATTGATAGTACATCTATAGGTTTTCTGAGTTCTAAGGCCATGGGAACGTCGACACTCCAAGCTCTTTTAGATAATAAGTTTCTAGTTGGATAATTTTCATGACCTTATAAGAATCTTCCTAGTTTGGGATGAGCTTTCCTTGATTCTATTGCTATGAAATATCTACTTATTGAAGCACTAGATCATCCGCTCTGAATGTTTTGCTTCTCACTTTAGAATTATAGTGACAGGCTACTTTTTGCCTATATGCGACCATTTTGATCTAAGTTTTTTTCCACTCTTTCTCCAACAAATCGAGATTTGCCCTGAGGTCTTATAAATTACTTTGTTCATTGAAAGCTTCAACTCATATTGAGGGAAGTTCAAATTCGATTAGGATGACAGCCTCTATTCCAAAGGCCAATGCAAAAGGAGTTTCTCCTATTGGCAGTCTTTGGATGGTTCTGTAAGCCTAAAGTATATGATAGAGTTTATCCATCTATGTACCTTTTATCCTTTCAAGTCTTGCTTTTATCTCCTGAAGTAGAGTTCTGTTGGTTACCTCGATTTTACCATTAGCTTGAGGATGCACCATAGATGTAAAATGATGAAAAATATCAAGTCTTCACAGAACTTGATGAACTTTACTTCTGCAAACTAGCATCCATTATCAGTAATTAGAGTTCGAGGTAGGCTAAATCTATAAACTATCGACTTTCAGATGAAGTCCTGCATCTTGACTTCAGTTATTTATGCTAGAGATTTGGCCTCACCCACTTAGTAAAATAATCCACTACTACCAAAAAAAATTTTTGCTCTCCAGATGCTATAAAAAAAGGTCCAAGTATATCTATCCTTCACTATGCAAATGGCCAAGGGGCACTTAAAAGTGTGAGTTGTGAAGCTGGTTGTCTCTGAATACTTACATTCCTCTGACATCGATCACATTTTCTTACATAATTTATGGCATCCTGATGCATGGTTGGCCAATAATATCCTAATTGAAGTAACTTGTAAGATAAAGATCTGGCCCCTAGATGGTTTCCACACACTCTCTTATGAACTTCTCTTAAAGCATAATTGACTTCGAAAGGTCGGAGACATTTGAGGAGTGGCAAGGAATATGACCTCTTGTATAACTTATTTTCATATGAAACATAGTAGGAGACTTGATTTTTCAATTTTCGAGCTTTCTTGGGGTCTCTAGGAAGAATCCATCTTTGAGATATAAAACTAACGGGTTGATTTAGCTTGGCTCATGGTCAACCTGCATTACTGCTTGGAACTCTTTCAAACTTGGATGCTACAGAACTTCAATGAAAACCCCTTTTGGTAATTCATTCGGGGCCAGAGTAGCCAACTTGGAAAGAAGATCGACTCTAGTATTTTTTGCTCTAGATATCTATTGGATATCAAAGCTATTAAAGGCCGAAGTTAGGCTTTTTATCTTTTTCAAGTATTTCTTCATGTTTTTCTCTCGAGCTTCGTAGTTGTTGTTAACCTATCCCACAACCAACTGAGAGTTACTATAAACTTTCAGGTGTTCTACTTCTAGCTCTTTAGCTATTCTCAGTTCTGCAATCAGAGCTTCATATTCTGCTCTATTATTAGTGGCAGAAAACTCGAAGCGTCGAGCATACTCAGTAATAATTTTCTTTGGATTAGATAAAATCAATCACGTGCCCACTCCTGAGGTGTTGGATGAGCCATCTACATACAAAGTTTAGAAATCTTCAGAAAGATCAACTTTTTCTTCAGGAGAACTTGGAGTACAAACTTCTTGGTGCTCAGATTCAGCTACATTTAGGATGGTGCACTATACTACAAAGTCGGCCAATATCTGAGCTTTGATAGACGGTCGAGGCTAGAAATTGATATCAAACTCGATTAGCTCGATTGCCCATTTTGCTATTCTTTCGAAAGTATCAGGTTGGTGAAGAATTACCTTAATAGGCTGATTGGTGAGAAGTGCAATTGTATGCCCCTAAAAATAAGATCGGAGCTTCTTGGCTACAATCAATAAGAAATAAGTCAGTTTTTCTAATTTGGTATACCTTATTTTCGCATCTCTCAGAACTCTACTTATATAGTAGATTGGCTTCTAAATTTTAACTTCTTTTCTAACTAGGACAACTCTAATGGCTATTGGAGACACTGCCAAGTATAAAAATAACCCTACCCACTTAATAAGATAATCCACTATTACCAAAAGAAATTTTTGCTATCCAGATGCCACAGAAAAAAGTCTAAGTATATTTATCCCCCTCTATGCAAATGGCCAAGGGATACTTAAGGTTGTGAGTTGTGAAGCTGGTTGTTTCTAAATATTTGCATTTCTCTGGCATCGATCATATTTTCTCACATAATTTATGGCATCCTGATGCATGGTTGGCCAATAATATCCTTATTGAAGTAACTTGTAAAATAAAGATTTGGCCCTAGATGGTTTCCACATACTCCCTCATAAACTTCTCTCGAAGCATAATCGACTTCGAAAGATTGAAGATATTTGAGAAGTGGCAAGGAATACAACCTTTTGTATAACTTATTTTCATACAAACATAATGGGAGGCTTGATTTCTTAATTTTTGAGCCTTCTTGGGGTCTCTAAGAAGAACTCCATCTTTGAGATATAAAACTAATGGATCAATTTAGCTGGGCTCATGGTTGATTTGCATTACTGCTTGAAGCTCTTCTAAACTTAGATGCTACAGAACTTTAAAAAAAAACCCCATTTGGCAATTCATTCGAGGCTAGAGTAGCCAACTTAGAAAGAAGATCGACTCTAGTATTTTTTGTTCTAAAGATCTATTGGATATCAAATCTATTAAAGACCAAAATTAGGCTTCTTATCTTTTTCAAGTACTTCTTCATGTTTTCCTCCTGAGCTTCATAATTGTTATTAACTTGCCCCACCACTAGTTGAGAGTCACTATAAACTTTCAAGTGTTCTGCTTCTAGCTCTTTAGCTATTCTTAGTCCTTCAATCAGAGCTTCATATTCTATTCTATTATTAATCGTAGGAAACTCAAAGCACCGAGCATGCTCAACAATAATTTTCTCTGGATTAGTTAAAATCAGTCAAATGCCTGCTCTTGCGGTGTTGGATGAGCCATCTACATACAAAGCCTAGAAATCTTCAAGAAGATCAACTTTTTCTTCAAGAGAACTAGGAGTACAAACTTTTTGGTGCTCAGGTTCAGCTATGTTTGGGATGGTGCACTCTATTACAAAGTCAGCCAAAATCTGAGCTTTGATGGATGGCCAAGACTAGAAATTGATATCAAACTCGTTTAGCTCGATTGCCTATTTTGCTATCCTTTCGAAAGTATCAGGTCGGTGAAGAACTGCCTTAATAGGCTGATCGATAAGAAGTGTAATTGTATGCCCCTGAAAATAAGGTTGGAGCTTCTTGGCTACAATCAATAAGAAATAAGTCAGTTTTTCTAATTTGGTATATTTTATTTTTGTATCTCTCAGAACTCTGCTTATATAGTAGATTGGGTTCTAAATTTTAGCTTCTTTTCTGACTAGGATAGCTCCAATGGCTGCTAGGGACACTACCAAGTATAAAAATAATTCTTTCTCAGGTTCAGGCTTGGCGAGGAGTGGAGGTGAACTAAGATAGTTCTTCAATTATTCAAAGGTCTGCTAACACTCAGGAGTCCAATTGAAGTTCTTGGGTTGCTTAAGACTTGGAAGAAGAACATGCAATGTTTCGCTGATCTCGAGATGAAGCAATTCAGGGCTGCCACTTTATCTATAAGGTGTTGAACTTTCTTTATTATTTTAAGAGTAGTCATTTCTTGGATGGCTTTAATCTTCTCTGGGTCTGCCTCAATGCCATGTCTCGATATCGTGAATCTTAGAAATTTTTTCGAAGTCACTTCGAAAGCACACTTCATAGGATTTAACTTCATCTTATACTTTTGGAGGGTGCTGAAGGTCTCTTCAAGATCGACGATGTGATTTGATAAAGATCAACTTTTAACCAGTATGTCATCCACATAAACCTCCATATTACGATCGATCTGCTCCTTGAAGATTTTATTCATCAAATGCTGATAGGTGGCACCTGCATTCTTTAGTCCAAATGGTATAATCATATAATAATAGAGATCATGGTCAGTAATAAAAGTAGTTTTTTTCTCATCTTCTGATGCTATCCGAATTTGATTATAGCTAGAGAAAGCATCCATGAAAGTGAGGAGCTCATGATCCAAAGTTGCATCCACTAGTTAATCAATTTTTGACAAGGGATAGCTATCTTTTGGACATGCTTTATTCAAATCTATGAAGTCTATGCACATTCTCCACTTGCCATTTATTTTTTTGACAAGAACGATGTTGGCAATCCTATTTGGGTAGGATACTTTTTGATGAACTTGGCTTTGAGGAGTTTTTTGACCTCGTTCGCAATAGCTTTTTGCCACTTCAGTGTAAAGCTACATTTCTTTTGCTTTATTGGCCGACATTTAAGATCTACATGTGAGCTCAGAAATGGTGCTCTTAAGCTTTGAAAGTAGGTGGAAAGAGAGCAAGGAGCGAATGAAATCAACCATCTAAGAGCATTAGCAAATGCTTCAGAAGTGCTGGCTCAATTTCTGTCAGAGCCAGCTCGAGTAGAAGTCTAGAAAGCATATCAGGCTGATATGCTGGAAGAGCTGGCTCGTTTCCTGTTAGTGCTAGCCCGAGTATAAGTTGAGCTGGTTCAAACCCTAAGAGAGCTGGCTCAAGCAGCAGAATAGAGAGCAATGATTCAGGCTCTTGCAGGAGATATCACCATTGAGCTAGCTCGATTGCTGATCGACCCAGCTCGAGCTGTGAACAGAATAGAACGTGATTTCTATTCTGACCTGGGATTGGGTTTAATCCTAGGAACTTAGGGCCTTGGTTTGTAAGGTCCTAAGGGGCTAACCTATGGATGGGATTGAAATTTATCCAATGAGTGTGTGCATGGGAGACATAGGTGTACATGGATTCGAGGAGTGCATCACATTAGGTTAGCTAGGAGAGTTTTCTGGTTGGATCTTATTTGACCAGATATATATATATATATATACTTTGTACTTAGTTTTGTAAACTAAGCATGGAATCAATATAAGCATTTTCTTCCTAAAATCTCTCTTCCTCTCTCATTCTCTCCCTTTTCTCCATGCCCTAGGATTTGCTAGGGTTTCAATGGTATGGCCATCCCTTTTCTCAGATTCTTGTTGTTGTTTCTGCAATCATCAAGTAGCAAGGATTGCTCCCAATAGATTGATATCAGAGCCCTGGTATTAGTCTAGTGGAGAAAAGGTCAAAGCTTCATCTGAGGTTGTGGTAAGGTGCTTAACAGATTTCTTTGAACACTATTTATTCTCTTTTGTATTTGGTTATTGAAATCTAGTTGGGATGGCATTTAGTACCATCAAGGAAGACTTTGAAAAGTTCGATGGCAAGGGTAACTTTAGTCTTTGACAGCAAAGGATGAAGGATCTATGGTATAGAATAAGATCTATAAGATCTTGACTCATGAAAGATCAGAAAAAATTTTTGTTGAAGAATAAGAGGAACTTGAAGAGATAGCCTTCAGTACGATTCGTATGTGCCTCGCTGATGAGGTTTTGCCAAAGATTAATATAAAAACCACACCGAAAGGGCTTTGGCAAAAATTGAAGAACACATATATCGACAAGAATATGACAAAAAATCTATGGTTAAAGAAGCAGCTGTACACTTTGTGGATGCCCGAAAGAGGAGACCTAGTTTCCCACATCTAAAAGTTCAATCAAGTTTGCTTGGATGTTGTGAGCCTTGATGTGTAAGTTTTGGAGATGATCACCCATGTAAAGTTACTAATATTGGTATAGTCAGAGTGAGGATATATGATAGAGTCATACGGATACTCACCAATGTAGAGCATATGCCAGAGCTAAAGAAGAACTTGATATCCCTTTGTCACTTGGAAGGATAGGGATATGCTTTTAGTTGTCAGCTAGGTAGCAAGTGTTTGAAGATTTTCAAGGATGCATTGATGGTGATGAAAGGAAGAAGACTGAGCAATAATCTATATAGGATGGAGGGCTTAGTGGTTACAGATAGTGTAGAGGTGTCTGTTAGATATGTGTGCCCTAGAAGCCAGAATTGGCTGACACTTATAATACACTTCTAAGGGCAAAATTATAATTTTGACTATAAATAATAAAATGGATTATTTTCTATCACAAAAGTGTATTTACTGTCTGTGATACATCCCTTGAGTTAATGGTAATGATAATTCATATTTTCAAGAGTTAAAAATTTAAGACATGAATTTTTATTTATTAACTCATAAAATATTCCTGACCATAGGATCATCATGAGGATGATGATTGATCCGAAAGGTTAGTATACAATCGCTACTTTATAGTAGATGAGTCTTGAGTCTACGGTGTAGAGACATCAGAGCGAGAGTACAGGTACTCGTTAGAGAACGAGGGCACTGAGCGTGACCACCTCGAGTAGTCTTAAGAAAGTCTACCTTCTCGTCGATGACTGACTCGATGCTACAGTGGTGTGTCTGGTTCTTTGACCTTAGGTGCATCGACAGTTCATCTTGAGGGTGTTATAGTTTGACTACACCATGACTCGATCTCCTAGCCATTTGGAATTCTGAGATATATGTTGGCTATAGCATGTTCATTATAGGAATTGGATTGCACCAAGATGGAATCTATCTACCTCGGTAGAAGAGGAGCAGCCCTATGATGATCATAAGAATCAAGTCCGTAAGCCCATGGCCATGGCAGAGTGTGAAATAATAGAAAGAGTTTCTATTAAGATTTTCACATTGGACTTAAATCGAATGATTAAATCATATGATAGAAATTAGGGTTTGACAAGTTCACCTTAATCCTAATCTAATCGAGGCTCAAGATAGAATAACTTAATCACACAAGTAGCTGCACCAAGAGGTTCATTTTTAGTTTTGATAGGTTGCCACCATATGCTGCTAGGTGTTACTGATGAATTTTGGGAGCAACTAGAATGATTTAGATGATCGATCATTCTAATTATCTGAATCAGAAGAGTTATGATCCATCGAAAGAAGTTTCGATGATGGAGATCACGACATATCCCATTACCATATAGAACTGAACCTAACTGGATCACACAAACAAGGGTTTGAATCTGGATATCATCAATTGGACTAATCCAGTTCAATTGATTTGAATAAGATTCAATTAGGTTCAAGAAAATCGTGCTAGCACACGATTGAGTCTAACGTTCTCCTTTTTCTATCATAAAAGTTATTTCGACTGAGCCAAATGAGTTTGTGCTCACTCAAGTATCTTTACCTGGTTTGACTAGAGCTTGTCCAAGTCAGAAAAGGGTTGTCTTAATTTATAAGATAAATTTGAGACAACACCTATCATTTTCCGTCACCTATCATTTCTTATACTTTGACTTGGTCAAATGTTGATCTTTGACCCTTGAACATCTTGAAGGGAAATCCTGATTTTTCGGTCCAGGTTCGTTCAGATCTGATCAGATCAAGAGATATATTTCAAAAAAAATTTTCTTAATCCCAATCAGATCTTGATATGTTTCAGATCTAATTCTTATTATTTTAATAAAATAAAATTAAAAGATAAATTAAATCAAATT
The DNA here is from genome assembly GCA_006176705.1 of Cocos nucifera. Classification (NCBI taxonomy): domain Eukaryota; kingdom Viridiplantae; phylum Streptophyta; class Magnoliopsida; order Arecales; family Arecaceae; genus Cocos; species Cocos nucifera. The sequence continues at coordinate 17,460 of QRFJ01005599.1, forward strand.
TAATTTACCTGATATGGGTAATCCTATTACCCTGTTGATGATCTTGTTTGCAGCGGAAGGTTTTGGATCTTAGCCATGCAAGCGCCTGGCCTCTATCAATATCCACTCAGGTTGGATCTAGAGATCCTCTTCTTCTCTATCATGCCTCCAAAAATCAGATCTAGATCTGATCTGGAGGATCTTCAAAACTCTTTTTGAAGATGAGCAGTCGTCCTTTGCAGCAGCGCAGCCTTCTTACTTTTGATCGCCTTTCTTTGATCTGAATTGCACCAACCAAGGTCCAAAACTTCTTTTGGACGTGGAGAGCAAGGGGAGAAGGTGGTTTGGCATGGAGAGGGAGGGGAGAGACAGTTTGGGGCATGGAGAAACTATGATCTCATCATATCTCTTTTTTGAGTTGGGTACAGGGTCTTATTTATAGACTAGTTGTGATCCAACTCCTCTTCTTCCCAACCAATCACAATCCTTTGTGAAATCAGATCTAAATCTGATTGATGGAAATAGAGTCCCCTGGATTCCTCCTTAGAGGGCGCCTAAGACCAGTCAAAGTTGGTTCTTAGAAGAACTCTAATTGGAATCCAAAAAGGAGATGGAGTCCTTGTCCAACAAGGACTCCTAGGCACCTCCAACTTGGGCACACGCCTAGGGTGGCGTGCACCCTTCTCCTTGCCAGGTTCTGGCAGGGGGACAGGCTCCCACCAGCTCTTCAATAGGTGCATGATATGTGATCAAAAATCAAAGTGTCAATGGTCAACGTTTGACCAGTCAAAGGTAGACTTTTGACCAAAGTCAAAGAACAAGAAATGGTAGGTGACCAAAAATGGCAGGTAGTGTCTTATAAATAAGACAACCTTTTCTAACTTGGACAACCTCCTGTCAGACCATATGAAGGCCTCTGTTTGAGCACAAACTCCTTTGGCTCAGACAGGACAACTTATTTATGATAGCAAAAGAAGAACGTTAGGTTCAATCGAGTGCTAGCACGATTTCCTTGAACCTAATTGAATCTCATTCAGATCAATTGAACTAGATCAGTTCAATTGATGATCACCAGATTCAAACCCTTATTTGTGTGACCCAGTTAGGTTCAGTTCTGTATGGTAATGGGATATGTCATGATCTCTATCATCGATATCATCAAAACTCCTTTCGATGGATCAGAACTCTTCTGATTCGAACAGCTAGAATGATCGATCATCTAAATCATTCTAATTGCTCCCAAAATCCACCAATGACACCTAGTAGTATATGGTGGCAACCCATCAGAGCTGAATGCGAACCTCTTGGTGCAGCTACCTGTGTGATTCAGTTCTTCTATCTTGAGCTCCGATCAGATTAGGGTTTAGGTGAACTCGTCAAACCCTAGTCTCTGTCATATGATGTAATCATTCGATTCGAGTCCAATGTGAAAATCTAAATAGAAACTCTTTCTATTATTTCACTCTGCCATGGCCATGGGCTTTTGGACTTGATTCTCATGATTATCATAGGGCTGCTCCTCTACCACCGAGGTAGATAGATTCCATCTTGATGCCATCCAGTTCCTACAATGAACATGCTATAGCCAACATACACCTCAGGGTTCCATATGGCTAGGAGACCGAGTAATGGTGTAGTCAAACTATAACACCCTCAAGGTGAACTATCGATGCACCTCAGGTCAAAGAATCAGACACACTACTGCAGCATCGAGTCAGTCATTGACGAGAAGGTAGACTCCCTAATGACTACTCGAGGTGGTCACGCTCAGTGCCCTCGTTCTCTAACGAGTACCTGTACTCTCGCTCTGGTGTTTCCATACCATAGACTCAAGACTCATCTACTAAAGAGAAGCAATTGTACACCAACCTTCCGGATCAATCACCATCCTTGTGATGATCCTATGGTCGGAAGCAATTTATGAGTTAACAATGATTATTCATGTCTTAAATTTTCAACTCTTGAAAATATGAATTATCATTACCATTAACTCAAAGGATGTATCACAGACACTAAATACACATATATGATAGAAAATAACCCATTTATTGCTTTTAGTCAAAATTATAATTTTGCCCCTAGAAGTGTATTACAAGTGTCAGTCAATTCTGGCTTCTAGGGCACATATATCTAACACATCTACCCATGTATCATGTACTTATTGGAGAGTAGATAGGGGCTTGTCCCCTCTCTAAAAATTAGAAAGAAGGGGATGCATGCCTAGGATGGCGTGTGCCCATGGATAGGAATGCTAGAATCCCATACGGATGAAACTCCAGGTTGCTTGTTGGATTCAAACTAGGTGACCCTCACCTATAGACTTTGACCAATCTTAGGTGCCACTTTAGGATGAATCTATGGGTCTCTCATCTGATTGGATCAGGTGATGTCATCCCACCAATCAAATTTAGATCTGATTGCACAAAGCAACATGATTGGCCGGGGTGATGCAGCACTGCATGGCGCAGCAGAGTCTATAAATAGACCATATCTGCACCCACTTTTTAATAAGTTTCTCTTATCCCATGCTCCAAGACTGTCCCTCTTCCTTCTCCATGCCACCATCTGACCCTCTCTCTCCTCTCCACGCCCAAGGAAGTTGGGCCTTCAGATTAGTGCGAGACAGGCAAGAAAAGGCTGATGAAAAAGGAAGAAGGTAGCACTGCTGCAAGGACGATGGGTGATCTTCAGAAGAAATTTTGAAGATCCTCCAAACTATATTTAGATCTGATTTTTGAAGAAAAAAAGAGAAGAAGAAGATCTCTAGATCCAGTTCGAGTGGGTATCGGTAGAGGCCAGGCGCTTGCGTGGCTAGATCCAGAACCTCAAAGCTTCCGTAGGATCATCAATCGATAATCAAATTATCTAGAATTAAGGTAAACTTAATTTAGTTTTAATTTAATTTAATTTGCTTATTTATTAGATCATAAAATTAAATCTGAAAAGTGTTAGATCTGATTAGGATCTAAAAGAAAATTTTTGAAATATGCCTCTCGATCTAATCAGACCTGAACGAACCTAATCCGAGAAATTCAGGATTTTCCTTCAGTGTCTATAGCAGCACAAAAGGAGCAGCTAGCCTATAAGCTATGGCACTATCATATGGGTCACTTAAGTGACAGGGGGCTCATAGAGTTGAGTAGGAAAGATCTAATTCTAGTAGTCAAAAAGGAAGGAGATGATCTATGTGAACCCTATATCTACGACAAACAGCACAGAGTTACATTTGCTAGTAGTACCATGCGGAGTTAAGTTATTTTGGAGCTTGTTCACTCAGACGTATGGGGACCGACATCTGTTGCATATTGAGGTGGAGCGAGATATTTTATCACCTTCATAGATGATTTCTCTAGCAAGGTATGGGTCTATCTGATGAGGAAAAAATTAGATATTTTTGTCTGATTTAAAATCTGAAGAGCTGAGATGGAGAAGAAGGCAAGGCAACTAGTGAAGTATTTGAGGTCTGATAATTGAGGAAAATACACTGGCCAGCCTAGCATTCAAGAAATACTGTGAGAAAAATAGAATAAAATGCCATTACATAATGAAGATGACCCCTCAGCAGAACGATGTCATGGAGAGGATGAATCAGACACTGACAGAGAAGGCCAGAAGCTTGAGGCTGCAAGCATCACTATCCAAATCATTTTGGGGTGATGCTCTTATTTATGCATATTTTCTTATTAATAGATCTCCCCATAGAAAATTGAATGAAGGACTTTCAAAAACTATCTGGAGTGAGAAGAAGGTGGAGCTTGGCCACTAAAGGTGTTCAGTTTCCTACATATGCTTTGGCAGAAGAAGGCAATAAAACTAAGTTGGATCCAAAGTCATAAAAGATGATATTCATTGAATTTTCATAAGGTGTGTAGGGTTTCTTGCTGTGGAATTCACATTCTCAAAGGTGTGTTGTCAATCAAAATGTGATATTTGATAAAAAGAGCATCATCTTGAAGCCAGGAAGTGCAGATGAAGTTGTGAAAATAATATAGGATAGTATGGGAAAGCTCTCGGATACATATGATTTGCCCTTAACATCAACCTTGGGTTGTGTTCAATTTGAGGTGGAGATAGGTAGGCATGGTGATACACCTATGGAGGACCAGCATGGAGAGCAATCTATCTTGGAAGAAGTGCAGAGACAGCCACAGGCAGCGGACTTGTAGGATAACGCAAGGAGAGTGGCACTGCCAAGCCAAAGCGCGCTGTTCGTAAACCAGTATGATATGGCATTGATGAGACTATCTCTTATACTCTCATCACTACCAATGGAGATTTAGAGAGCTTTGAGGAGGCCATGGAAAGTCCAGATCAGGAGTTATGGATGCAAGCCATGATGGAAGAGATCGATTCTCTCAGAAAGAATCGAACATGACAATTGGTGGATCTATCGGATGATGCTTGATCCATTGGCTCAAAATAATTTTTCACCAAAAAAGAGGCATCTTCAAAGCAAGGTGAAGTGAGGTACAAGGCTAGGTTGGTAGCCCAAGGGTACTCATAGAGAGAAGAAATTGATTACTCAGAAGTCTTCTCTCTAGTAGTCAGATATACGTCCATTAGGGTGTTGTTGAGCATAGTTGCTGCTCATGACTTGGAGCTGGAGCAAATGGATATTAAGACAATATTCTTCCATAGAGATTTAAAGGAGAATATATACATGGAGCAGCCACAGGACTTTAGGAAGCTTGGGTCAAAAGAAGAGATCTATTTACTGAAGAAATCACTGTACGGATTAAAATAGTCTCCTAGATAGTGGTATAAGCGGTTTGATACATATGTGAGAAGTATTGAACTTTTCAGGTGCAATCATGACCCATGTGTATATGTGAGGCCTCTAAAAGATGGATTTTAGATATACTTTTGTATGTGAATGACATGTTGATAGTATGCAAAAGTAAGAAAGTAGTGCAAGATTTGAAAGAAGCTTTATCTTAGAAGTTTGAGATGAAGGACTTGAGGCCTGCAAAGAAGATCCTTGGTATGAAAATTGTTAGAGATATAACTAAGAAACTGCTACATCTATCTTAGGGAGGATACATCAAAAAGATTTTAGAGAGGTTTAGTATGAAGGAGGCTAAACCGATAGAGCTGCCACTTGTCAGGCATGTTAGACTCTCTAAGATCATGTCACCACAAACTGAGATGAAGATTTAGGAGATGAAAAAGATTCCATATGCTTCTGGTGTGGAAAGTATTATGTACTCTATGGTATGTTGTAGGCCGAATTTAGCCCATGTAATGAGTTAGATGAGCAGGTTTATGGCTCATCCTAGAAAGGAGCACTAGAAAGTATTGAAGGATATCTTTAGATACTTGGCAAGTTCAGTTGGGATCGGCATCTGCTATGGTCAGCAAAAAGATGCTAAGGAACATCCTAACATATCTAAGGAAGCTCAAGGGCTAATAGAAGAATTTGTGGATGCAGATTTTGATGGAGATATGGATACTTGGTGTTCGACTATAGATTTTGTATTCAGCTTGTATGGAGGTCTAGTCCCATAGAGATCTTGCTTGTAGCCAATTACAGTTTTATCTACTATCGAAGTAGAGTATATTGGCATCACGGAGGTAGCAAAGGAGGCCCTATAGCCGAAGGGCTTAGCGCTAGAGATGGAATTTCCACAAGATGCAGTCAGGATGTATTATGATAGTCAGAGTGCTTTGTTGCTCACACAAAACTCTATATATCATGCGAGGACCAAGCACATTGATATCAGATACCATAGAATCATAGAGCTAATGGAGGATGGTGAAGTGGAGCTGGTGAAGGTTCACACCAAGAAAAAATCCAGCCGATGTGCTCATAAAGGTACTTCAATGGAATAGCTTTTATAATTGCATGGTATTGATAGGATTGACGGATAGAGCTGAGTTTACAAGAACTTGGGAGCACCAAGGTGAAGATTGTGAGCTTAAAAATGGTGCTCTTAAGCCTTGGAAGTAGATGGAAAGAAAGCAATGAGCAAATGGAATCAACCATCTAAGAGCATCAGCAAACGCTTCAAAAGAACTGGCTTGGTTTCTGTCAGAGCTAGCTCGAGCAGAAGTTTAGAAAGCGTATCAAGCTGATACGCTGGAAGAGGTGGCTCGGTTTCTATTAGAGTGAGCCTAAGTAGAAATTGAGCTAGCTCGAATCTTGAGAGAGCCAGCTCGAGCAGCAAAATAGAGAGTGGTGATTCGGGCTCTTGTAGGAGACATTACCATCTAGCCGGCCCGATTGTTGACCGAGCTAGCTTGAGCTATGAATAGAACAGAACGTGGTTTCTATTTTGGCCTAGGATTGGATTTAATCCAAGAAACTTAGGGTCTTGATTTGTAAGATCCTAAGGGGCTAACCTATGGAATGGACTGAAATTTATCCAATGGGTGTGTGCATGGAAGAAATGGGTGTACATGGGCTTGGAAAGTGCATCACATTAGATTAGCTAGGAGAGCTTTTTGGTTGGATCTTATTTGATCAGATATATATATACTCTGTACTGAGTTTTATAAACTAAGCATGGAATCAATATAAGTTTTTTCTCCTAAAATCTCTCTTCCTCTCTCATTCTCTTCCTTTTCTCCATGCCCTAGGGTTTACTAGGATTTCAACAGAACAGCCATCTCTTTTCTCGGATCCTTATTGCTATTTCTACAATCATCGAGTAGCAAGGATTGTTCCCAACACTACAGCCAGACAATGTTCCATCGCCTTTGCATCAATCCCGGGCATATCTACGGCATTGTTCTACAAGAAGGCAACGAGCTACTTTCTGACCTCCACCTTCAGGTTAGAGCCGATCTTAATAGTATGATCTTCATGTCCATTGTTTAAAGAAACTATAACAAGATTTTCGATTGGTTCTCCTCATTCTTCCATCAAATCATCACGAGTATCAAGCCCATCTACCAGATAAGATTCCATTTATTTTTCTCCTTTTAAAGCAATAGTGTAACAGTGCCATATAAGAGCTTGATCTCCTTTGACTTCTCCAACCCCAAAACTAGTTGAAAACTTCATCTTTAGATAATAAGTCGAGATCACTATCCGAAGTGCATTCAAGTTAAGTCAGCCAAGAATGGCGTTATAAGCTGATGGAGCCTTCACTACCAAAAAATCCACTTGAGCCTTTGACTACCTTGGGTACCGACCTGCTATGATAGGCAAGGTTATTATTTCCTTAATCAGTACCGCGTTGCTGATGAATCCCACTAGTGAGAAATTTATTGGCTCCATTTTATTATCAAGTATGGACATTTTAGAGAATGCATCATAAAATAAACATCAGCAGAGCTTTTATTATCAATTAGAATGCGATGTACATCATAGTCAGCAATATTTAAAATTACTATAAAAGCATCATTATGTGGGAATCGAACTCTTTGGGCATCTTTTTCAGTAAAAGTGATGGATTCTTTAATCCATTGCTTCTTCGCTAGTTCTGTTGATCCGCTTGCCTCCACCCATTAATGTCCTCCAGCAATGGTGTTGATGATTCTGAGTAGAGGCCGATCTCTCTGTGGCTCATCTCTTTGAGATGGTTCAGGCTGTGGGAGGGATCTTGGTCAATCTTCTCTTTCTTCCGACCGACGTCTAAGGAATCGATCCAGTCGACCCCTTCTTATCAGTCACTCAATCTCGTCTTGGAGCTAGATACATTCTTCAGTATCATGATCATGGTCACGATGGTAGAGACAGTATTTGATGGAGTTGCGCCTAGTTGGATGACTCCTCATCCTCTCCGACCTTGGTAGTTGCTTCTTTATTTTCATCAACACTTGAGTCTTCGAGGTGTTCAGGAGAGCATAGTTGTTGAATCTTCTGGGGGGAGAGTTCCACCACAGTCTCTATCCGGGCTATCCTATCGATGAGCTCGAGATGGGGTTTGGGCTCGTCTACACTCAAGAGAAGTTCTAGAGCATGGTTGAGCTTCACTCGGCTTCTTAACAATTGCGGGCTTACTTGATTCGCCCGTCTGCTGCTCTCTGGCGGTCTCTTCATCTTTCAGCTTGAAAGCCTCCTCTGCTCGAGCATAGTCTTCAGCTCGGGCCAGCATGTCAGCAAAGTCCCAAGCATATTTCTTCTCCAAAGAGAAGAGAAGATCATTCTTTTGGAGGCCGCCCTTCAATGCGGCCATAGCAATGGATTGGTCCAGATTGCGGATCTCTAAAGTAACAACATTAAAATGATTGACATAAGCTCGGATGGACTCTCCCTCCTTTTGCTTGATATTGACAAAAGAGTCGAAACCTCATCTTTTATGCCGACTACTGATGAAATGAGCTGCGAATTCATGGCTTAGCTGATCAAAAAAAAAAAATGGTACCCGATTTGAGGTTCGAGTACCAGTTTCTTACTTCCTCTTTAAAAATAGAGGGGAAAGCATGGCAAAGAATAGCGTCAGAAGCATCCTGGAGCAACATCATGGTTCTGAAGATTTTAAGATGGTCGACTGGGTCAGAGGTCCCATCGTAACTTTTAAACTGAGTGAGCTTGAAGTTTGGCGGGATAGGTTCTTGTATGATTCGGGCAAAAAATGGAGGATCAGTGCAAATGTCATCGTTGTAGACTGGGACGGCATGGTGAAGCTCCTCAATTCACTGATTCATTTCTTGAAGCTTTTGATTGAAAGTATCATCTCGATCATGAATCTCAAAGGGTAGGCAGCTGTAGATAGGGAGAATCTCTCCAGGAGAAGAATCATGGTTAGAGTGGAGACTCTCCATCTTCTGTTTCCCCTTTTTTGGGATCTCTGGTCTGCTTGCCCAAGTGGACCTTTTTTCCGATGGGGGACTCTGGCTGAGCTAGTATTGGAGGCTGCTGCATGGCCTACATCATCTCGATGAGGCCTCTGACCTGCTGCATCAGCAGGTTGAACTACTACAAATTCACCGTGGCCATTGGTGGAGGGGGTTGAGATGTCAGAGATGGGGTCGGAGTAGGTGGATTTGGATTAGATCTGGCGACGAAGGTAGTAGACCATCGGGTTGTAGTCTTTCTTGGCGGCATTTTATAGGAACAAGGAGAGATCAGAGAAAAAAGAGCTAAAGAATTAAAGATGAAAGAAAGAAGATGAACTCGACTGAGTACTCTTTTTAGAACAAAGGCTCAAGCTTCCTTCCTCTAGCGCCAATCCTGTTGGTGCGGAAAATAGTGCTGATGTTGGAGATTGCTGGAGCTGGAGAAGATGCGGATGCTAATGAGTCTTGTAAGATGAAGTTCTAATCGGAGTTGGCTCCAGCAGGATCCTCCGATGGTCAAGTCAATTCTCTTGGCCAATAAGAATGGAGTACTCGAGAAGAAAATGAGCAGAGTAAGAACTAAGAGATTGAGCTTAGGAAGAAGAAGCGTATCTGAGGAATCCTTTATATAAATGAACCGTATAACAAACTGATAGTGACAGCTGTAACCGCCTGGTAGTGGGCCATTTGGACCATGTGAAGTTTGTTACAGAGAGTGGATTGTCATTTATCATGACTCATTAATTTGTTGGTGATCTATAGCAGGAGTTCGAGCAAAATCTCTGCACTTGTGTGCAGGCTTCGACAGCTTGGAGAAGTTCGGCTATCCAGCTAAGGACAGTTTTCTTTGAAGGAATCTGGTTGGAAGGAATCCGACTAGAAGAAGCGTGACTAGGGAGAGCGTGGTTGAAAGAAGTTCGAATGGAAGGAGTCATATTGGAAGGAGTGTAACTTGGAAAAGCACAGCTGGAAGGAGTTTAGATGGAAGGAGCATGACTGAAGGAAGCATAGTTAGAAGGAGTTCGAACGGAAGGAGCGCGACTAGAGAGAGCACGACTGGAAGGAGTCCATCCAGAAGGAGCGCAACCAAAGAGAGCACAGCTGGAAGGAGTTTGGATGGAAGAAGTCTATCATTTGTAGTAGAAAATTTGATTATTTCTAAAATTTATTTTTTTTATTGCTCAAGATCGTCTGGTCGAATCTTAGTAGATTTTTGATAAATTTTGCAGTATGAATTGTTGCTGAGAAAATCGATAAATTTTATAAAATAAAGATCAACCGTTAAGAACTTTGATGAAAATTATTTAATAATGTTAAAAAAATTCTGATATGATATGTCTAAAAGAAGGGTTTGGGAATTAGAATTTTAGTTGACAAAAAATTTTTTATTGGGGCGGCGGAAACCAAAAATTAAATTTCCACAGATTTTATGCCTTCCAAATGGTCTTTGGAAAGGTTTGACGAAGCAGTAGTAACGTTGGTCAACGAGAGATGATTATTTCAGGGAAGAGCCACCGCAAACTATTCCTCAGCATAAATTTATGCATATATGCTATTATTTATTTTTTAGTTAAATCATCAATATTCAAAAATTAAATTATGGGAAGATGTCTTTTGCTCTTAGGACATGAAATCAAAGAAAAGTTAGCATAACCCATGGAATAAATATTGCAATAGGCATAAGTTCTGCTATTCTTATTTTTCTTATTCCCAAGCCCAAGGCAGTCTGAAGGTAGCATGACATCATAGTCCAACTTTGCCGACCAAGGAACCAAGCAACAATCATTAAGGCGATAGAATAAAGGACATGGCAATTAACATGTGTGGTTACGGAGGTTGTCGGTGGTCAAACGGATAAATTATAGAAAAGGGTGCACTCGAATGGCCACATATCAAAAGATTAAATCAGTCTCATGTCATTATCATGCTCGGTTATGATAGGATAAGATCTTTTAGAACCCATTGGTCTTGCTGAAAATAGGGCAACCTCTATTCTTTCAACATAATTGCTTGACTAATTGGTCTCAAAGAACGAAAGGTTTTGTCTATTTTTCTCTAAAATAAAAAAAGATTGGACTTCCCAAGTCCAAAGTTTGAACTGGATGACCTTTAAGATGTGCATGTCTTTCTCATGTGGCTTTGTACTGGTTGGAGGTTATATTAATCCTTGATATAATTCAAAAGCATGGGATCAAGATCCAAGAAGAAATCTAGAGAAGTTCGAGCTGTTTAAAAACTATATCAGATGAAGTAGCACACGACCTGAATCATAATGATCCGTGTTGATATCAAGTTTAGTGACAGGTACGTTTTAATTCCATTACCTGAACAAATCTTACCATCAGCAACTAGTGTTAGCACCTAAACTACCAAGGAATAACAACTATCAAGCTAATAGTTTAAACTCATTGCAGAGCATGAGTTCTGTCTTTGTCGGTACAATTGATACATGCATTCCCAACACGTGATAGAGTTATCAAGCATTATTTACTAATTTATATATTTCACATGTAAAACAAACCTTTGATCATATGCACATTATTTGGTGATTAATTTTTAACCTTGGGCTTTAGATATTGGCTTCAACCAAAATTTATTTGTTTTGTTGAGATAATGATGACATGCCTCGGAACCGGTGATAGCCAACATGCCAGACCAACTAATTAGAACTTGTCATGAAGCCTCCATTCGATCGATCAGCGTTCGCGATGTAGTGGACCCAGAGATTCTAAAATTTTCCCTCAATTGGGTGATGGCTCGGCGGCTACGATTGTGAATGGTTTCCAAAACTATAAGACAAGGGGCGTGGGATGTGATGCGTGGCCAAATTACTTGCACTAGATCTTCAAGACAAACGATTAGTTACCAGAAACGAACGATCCACATGCCCAAATTTCGGTGATGAGCATCGACCCTCGTATGTGTAGAAAAACTCTCTAGGCAAGTACTCTGGAGTCCTTGTACATATGCGCTATTACTCTACCGCTCTTACATTACCTCCACTATATTTTAAGAGTTTGTTTAACTTAGGCATCGGAGGATGCTCTTAATGATATAAGCGGCGAAGCAAGAAGATGGATGGAGAGGCTCGATATCTTGGCAACTTATTTGAAGCAGAATAGCAATATAGATTGGCAAAAGCAGGATAGACCACACTAGGTTTGGCCAACAACCAAAAAAAATATATTTAATTATTGAAGAAATTGATGAAGGATCCTTTTATGCTTAAATCAAAGATTCTAAAAAAATATGATAGATTCAAAAAATCATGTTTTTCTATATTTTCTCAATATGGTATGTATCTCTTTGATATCTGAGATGAGATGCTGCCGTCTATTATCTTCCAATTGGTCTCCTTTCGGTTTCGGTTTCGTTGTCTCAAAATTTGAGTCCCGTGTCTTCTAACTTCATTATTACCAAACTTGACATGACATGGTCTTATGTCAAGATTTTGTTATTTTGTTGCTCAGGTAATAACTTAGATAAAATAACCGGATGTCATTTATTAACATGCACCAAAATACGTTAAGGACCATCTTATGCCGCCCATGTCATTTGCCATGTGTCTCAATCAGCACCTTCCTCCAAGACTATCATATTGGTCTACTTTAATTAAGCCTACCTTGATGTATCCTAACAAGCATTGAGCTTAACTTCCTAAGTTCTACCTTGAAATCCTACCCTAAAATAATGAATGGCCTCTTAACATAAAAATCAATATTGTTGATCATGATCTAAAATATATGATTTTAAGATCGCTTACTTATGCATCACCATAAAAAAAAAAAATACTAGAAATATATATAGATATAATATATATATATATATATATATCAAATTTTAGCTAATTTGAATATTTCTAAATTATAGATTAGACTAAAATATAATGCCATATTTTTTTTATTTGCATTTGATGCATGGATAAAAAATCTTTAAAATATATAGTTTTTATTTTTGACCAATATCAATATCATAAATTTTGATTATCTATGTTGATTTGCATTTCAGGAGAATTTTTATTATTTTTAATACAAAGCATTTGGAGTCAGAACATCCTTGTCTCTCTTTTATACACATATATCTACATGTATTAAAAAAAGATATTTAAGACATTATAGCATGATCATATTTTTTTATAATATATTTTATTATTTTTAAAAATAATATTTTATTATTTTTAACCTTTCTTTCTCGCCACTTGCCTCCCCACCACTTATCTTCCAGTCATCTGCCTTCCCACCGCCGCTTGCATTACCACTGTCCGCCTCCCCGCCGCTACATGCTACTCCTTTTCTTTTCCTCTATCCATCTTTTTATTGCTCGGGCTCATTGCTGCATGCCGCCCCCTTTCTCCTCCACCCATCTTTAGTTTACTGCTCGGGCATGCCGTTACACGCCATTGTTCACTACTTCCTATTGTCCTTTCCTTTTTCTTCTTGTTCGTCCATCTCTCCAACACTTAACCCACCGCTGCATGCCACCCCCTTTCTCCCCCTCTCATTCATCCATCTCTCCATCGTTTGGGTCTGCCACTTGTCTCTTTGTTGCCTCACACCGTCCCCTTCCTCCTCATCCGTCCATCTCTCCACCGTTCGCCTTTTTGCTGCCATACACCATCATCATTCCTCCTTCTCCTTTGCCCACCTTTTTGTTGCTCATCTTCCCGCCGCCCCTTCTCCTCTCCTCCGTCTACCTTTTCATTGTCCGAGCTCATGACCACATGCCGTTCTCTTCCTCCTCTTTCGCCATATGCTGCTCTCTTCCTTTTCCTCCTCTACCACTTAGATCCATCACTCACCTCTTGGTGACCATATACCGATCCCCAGCAAGAAGGTGCTATATTTGAAAAGAGGAAGAAAGAGGAGAGAGGAGAGGGGTGTAGGAAATCATAATTGCAACGATCTGTAACCTGCAATCATAAGAGAATATACTAGATGCTTCTCGCGAACGATGAGAAGTGCCTTGATTTTTCTAATCCTACTTCGAATATACCCCATGGAAAAGATCTCACAAGCTCTCGGATGAGTCGGGGACCAAGTCTATGGATGTTCTTTTATAATGTACCTCATCAATCAGAGATAGTATCTAAAGCAGTCATAAAGACTAAAAATTGACGGCATCCACGATTATTGAATAGATCTCAAATTCATCTAACTATCAAATATATCTCTATTACTTTATTGAAGATTTATCTTTAGTCAGAGTCTACATTAATTAAAATATGTAAAATAAATTCCGATGCGTGTTAGTGTGGGCCACATTTAGATGGGTCTAATTAAAGAAATCACAATATTCTCCCACTTGGCCTAATCTAACACAAGCATGTTTATTTTAATTATTTAAAATATTTTAAAATTTTTTAATAAAATTTTATCTAGATCTGATAGTTGAAAAACTAATGTGATCATGTTTAAGAAACTTAATTCTTTCATAGAATATATACTGTATACTTTATCATAAAATAATCATCAATACGAATCATGATAGCAAATGAGTTATCAAACAATACATAACCTTCCATGTATTACAACACTAATGATACCTCATAATCAAGTTCTTTATGTGAAATTTTAGCTTTATGAATAGGCGAAACTTTATGTCTATTCCCTGGTCAACTTTATATCACGTAATAAATAGCTGATCATACTAAAATAAACTAAATTACAAAATCCAATATGATGACTTTATATACAGTGTTCAATATATATTAACCACTAAATGAGCTGTATCCCTATATGATCCATCTGATCCTCAAAATCCTAGGAATAATTTCTTTAGTCAGTAGATTTAAATTTTTAGCTCTATGTGATATGTTCCACAGATATTATATTCTTTATTATCTCATGAAGAGCCAAGTACTTAATACTATTATTCTTGCTAGTGCTTGTATTCCTCATATTATAGGAGAATTTTACTTACAAAAGATATTATCACAATATATCTTTATCAGTCAGCTAATAGAGTTAGCAACTCTAAGTCCTATGATAAAATTTTGCAACCTTATAGCTTATGAGAAAGTCTCATATAGGTTACGTACTCTGCTTCCATAATAAATGTAGTAAATAAGATCGTATTTTACATACATCATGACATAGTACCTCCTATAGATAAAAAGATATTTCAATAATAGACTTTCTACTATTGGTGCACCCAATAAAGTGCGAATCCTAATAGCCTATTACTTAATAATGATCAGACCAACTATATGTAAATATATAAACTTTATACCCTACAGGTATTACATGACTTTCTTTGCAGCTTTTCTATACTTTATTTCTGGATCATATTAATAATGTCCAAATATCAATGCAGCAAAAACAACATTTGGATGCATACAAATATGAGCATAGACTTCCAACACTAGATGCATAGGTTATGGACTTTATTTTTTTTATTTTTATCTTAATTATTGGATATTAAATTTTATTGAATGTATTATCTTTTAAATTATGAACACATCTAGAGGAATATTTTTCCATCCTAAATTTAATTCTTTAAAGTTGTAAGTCATTTAAGATAGTCTAAATAGTCTTAAGAATCTATCCACGTGAATCTAAATGGCGATAACTAAAGCGGCTTCATCTATATCTTATATCTTAAAATTCAAAGATAGAAACTATTTAGTTTTCTTAAGTGGACTTAAATTACTGTTGGCAAGCAGAATACTATGAACTTACTTTCACTGATCTTCAGGTATATAGAATTTTCTTTAAGTCCAAACAATGATGATTCAATTAAAATCAAGATATCATAGTGTGAAAGTCTATTTAAGTTCATCATTGAATTTCTTTAATCTACGAACTATATGCCTTTGTCCACTAACCATAAAAATTCTTGGGTTGTTCCATGTAGACCCCTTCCTATAGTTCATTATTTAAAGAAGATTATTCTTACAACCATTTGATGTAGCTTTAGATAAAAAATGAGCTACTAAGATCATGACAATTCTAAAGGAACAGTTAATTCTTTCTTTTGTGAAAACCCCTTTGGCTTCATATCATTTAATTTTATTTTTAGATATGATTGTTATCTATAGAGTCCAGTTCTTCTTTTATGGCATCCAACCATTATAAGGTGTTCATACCACTCATGGCTTGTAGGAACGTTTCAAGATCATCAACTTTTTTTTTTATCCATATTAACTAGATACACCATATAATCTGGAGGTATAAGATTTTTTTACTTTAATAGATCTCTAGAGAACTATTCCTTGATCCATTTATGGTAGTAGTTAGATAGTTACTTTTTAGCAATAGAAACCTCATAGAGTGGAACTTGATGAAGTGATGATTCCTCCTGAATATTATTTCAAAGAATAATAATAGGAGTCTTTACCTTAATTTACTTTATAGGCTTAGTATTTTTTTAAGATAATGTCTTAAGGACCTCCACTCCTACTAAATATGCCAATCTCTAGAATCTAGCTTTATTAATTTTCTACTATCTACGGTGTAGAAGATGAATAATAAAATCTATACAATTTTGATCTCTCTAGATCACCAATAAAAAATTATTGGTTGTTTTGAGATTAAATATTCTTTCTTGCAGGTTATAAACCTGAGCTTCAGCTAATACCATTTTGACATATTGTACTAGACATTATATACTAGAATATAGTGCTTTATACCTTCAAAAATTTCACTAATGATCCTGGCTATTATCCCCTCTCAGTATATGTATTATAGTACTCATCATCTTTATTATATCTAACTATTTTAATTTCTCTTTCTGATTATCTTTCTATCTCTATTTCAAATTTCTTAATAGATCTTAAAAATATCAACCTTATTAAATAGAAAGTATAAATATATAAAGTAAATAGTCACCAATGAGTGTGATGAAAAATAAATACCTATTAGATTTAGAAAAAAGTTTGCATATAATAGTATGAATAAAGTCTAAAGTTTCTTCGCTTATTCTGGCACTCTTATATATATATATATTTACTTATCTTTATGCAGTTATCATATGTTATAAAATCAGTGAATTTTGATGATGTTAAGATCATTTTTTTACTAGTCTTATGACTCTTTGCAACCTTGATGCTATAACATGAAAATGTTTTTAAAATAAAAACCTACTCTAAGATTTAAGACTATTCTATAGCATCCAACTATCTTAATAAGTAAATATTTTTTTTTAATTTTTCAATAAGAAAAGATTGTTCATTTTCAGTCAAAAATCTTCTTAATAAGAAGTCTTATAACTTATTGGCAATGTGCACAAGTGCACTAGAGTTAGTCCATTAGTTTGAATAAAAAATATTTATTAAATTGGATTCAAAACATACATAATAGTAAAGGTATTGTCCAACTATGCAACCCAAGAGAGGGAGGGGGTGAATTGGATTTTTAAAATTTTAAAACTAATTTAGAGTTATAAAGATTATGTGATGATATGTAAGTGATATATGATAAGTATTTTAAGTGTAGAGAAGAAGTGAATACCAAGAGAGCAAGTGTATAACAAAATAAAGATAGAGACAGGGCAACCACACTATAAATAAACAAGGTTTATAATAGTTCGGTGCTAACCTTGCACCTACATCCACTTTCTAAGCTCCTACTTGAGAATTTAAATCCACTAAATGTATTCAAACTGAATACAATGTTGGAAACTTCCAACCCTAGCTATCACAAGCTAGAATACTTATTTCTTAGGTATAAGCCAATCCAATATAATTTGATTCAAGATTTAGATAAATATTTTTAAGTTTTAAAATCCTTCCAAAATTTAAAACAACTCAAAGAGCAGAGAATAAAAGTTAATATCAATAAATGCAACTCAAGCCCCTTAAATGAGCAAATAAAAGCTTTAAGAATACTTTACACAACAAAGAGATAGCTTTTTTGATTTTTCTCAAGGTTGTTGAAGATCTGAATGAGCTTTTGAGGGATCGTTGAGCTTGAAATAAGAGTTTCTTTGCTCGAAGAGGACTTTTTGCTTAGGACTGAAATAAATGCTTGAATCTCTTATTTTCTTTCCTTCTTTTTGAGCTTTTATGTCTTCAATAAGTATTAGAAAGATATTTAGATAGGTTTAGAGCCGTTAGAGGGCTTTAAATGTATATTAAATATAGTCAAAATGGACTAAAAATAGTCATTATGGAATTTTTTCATCATAGGGGTCGACCCCTAGATCATCCCCTACACAAGGGTCAACTTAGGGGTCGACCTCTGTGGTAGAAAATCAAAAAATCATACATTCTATATTTTTAGCCTTTGAAATAATAGAGGTCGAATCCTAGCATAGGGGATGACCTAGGGGTCAACCCCTACGAGCGTGCCATCCTAGAAATGTGTGCCATTCAGCTTCTTTTGATAGGGGTCGATTCTTTTCTTTAAACTTGATTTTCTCTCAATTTATACATCCAAAAAATATGAAATTACCTTCAATAGATCACAAATCTTCTGTTCTTGCTCTTGAGGCTTTCGAATCAAAATTTGATGAAATTATAATTTTGCTCTTGAAATATAATAAATTTTTTTTAAGTCAAAATCATTAGTAATCTCCTCAAATATCTTGTAATCATAAAAATCAATTTTTGAAGCAACAATCTCTTCCTTTTTAATGATGACAAAATACTTGAGCATAAGCAAAAATAAAACATGTAGAAGCATTGATTAAGAATTTCAAATATTTGAAGAAATATGATACATCACTTACTTGAATATTATATTCAATTATTTATCTAAAATGCATTAAGAGTAGTAAAGTGCATTATGAGTAGTTTGATAATTAAATTACTTATTGCCTTTATCAATTTTGTTTTTGTTTTATCATTGTTTTGTCAATTTTGCTTTGCTTATTGCCTAATTTTATTTTTTTACTCTTCCTTTTTGACATCATCAATTAAAATCTTGAGAGATTTTTAAAGAAAAAGAAAAAAACCCTCCTCCTTATATTATTCCATATGTTTTCCTGTTAAAATAAGAGTTTATAAAGAAAACAAGACATATGCAATATAAGGCAAGCAAGACAGTGTTTATAGCATACTATAATAGAAATCTTAAACCATTCATAAGAGTTCCATCATCCAAATGATATCATCATATATATAGATATTTTACACACAACAAACTAAAATATAAAGTCATCAAAACATATAAGTGTTAGAACATAAAGCTACATAAGTCATCAATGCATATAGAAGTCATGGATATCCAAGAAATACAACCAACCATGACTTAACTAGCAACACGTATAAACAACTAAAAGATACAAAGCCATAAACTAATACACAGATGACTAAACTAGATCTAGTAAAGGTCACAACTGGATGCATCAGAATCAGATGAGGAGTTTGAAATGTGATGAGGAGTATCAGGGTCAAAGCTAGGGGCACATCCTCGACCATGTCTATCTTGGCCATAAGTAGAGGTGCGGGCTTGAGTAGCTGGACGAGATGGCCCAGGAGCTTGAGAAGAAATAGGCTAGGCAAGAAGAGCAATCTTGATGGTGTCCAAGTGTCCCAATGCTCTTGACATAGACTGCATTGGACCACCAATCGAAGTAGATAAGGTGTCACCAGAGTCTCTAAACTCTCTCTACAGAAAATCAAAACCATCATTCAGAATACCACGAAGTCTGGCTGCCTCTGCAGGAAGGTCTAATATCTTTGTGATATCTCCTCGAGGCTGGAGATGGGCCAGAGCTAATACTTGCCTCTGAAGATCCAAGATCCTGTCAGTCAACCTCAATATTGATCCCTTTAGCTTCTTAAAGCGAGCAGACTGAGCTGAAAGCATCTAAAAAATTATAGAGATATGAGGGACCATAGTCTAATAAGAAGATGGGACAAAATGAGAACTCTCCTCCTGAGTAGAATTGGCCATCTGCCAAGATAAGAATCTACAATCTGCTGAGATAAAATATCGATAATCAACTAAAGCAACAGGTCGGCAATCATCCTGAGTTGGTCATCTAAAAATCTAGCAATTGTATCTCTACTCCCCATCAGTGGTACAGGTGCATCCCTCCTCATTGACTCTCATGGACCAGTCTCGTGATCAGACATGAACTGAATATTAGAAAATGCTCTATAATCACAAGGAGGTGACGACGGTCCCTCCTCCTCTGCTCTCTCCTCTTCTACTCTCTCTCCTCTTCTGCTCGCTCCTCAACATCCTTCAACCAACCACCATCAATCTTTGAAAAATCCATACGGTGCAGAGTGTGATGGTTAATGGTGTCAGTGTGTGATAATCTTGCAGCAGTCTCCCCCTCAAAATAGACTCCAAACCTCCTAAAAACCAAGGTGAGGGCCATACCATAAGATAAGTGTGCCTTAAATCTATTTAGGATCTCTCTCATGACCTCAATTATCAGAACAGAAAGGTTCAAGGAGGTCTCAATGATCACATGGTACATAATGCATATATCCCTACTAGATAAAAAATCATATCTGCCACTCCTAGGGATAAGTAACTTGGTGGTGCAAAAGTCTCATCTCCATTGAAAGTATCCTTGCTTCTAATTTATTTAAATTACCAGCAAATGCTCTTTCCAAAAATAACTCTCACTCTCTCTTCTTTGTTTGTGAGCTCCATACCGATATAACCCTCACATGGTAAGTGCAAGATTTCTTCCAAATGAAATGGATCAAGAACTATGTCAACACCTTTCACAGAAGATCTTACTATTCCATTAGAGTAACTTAAATTCAAAAAAAATTTTCTGACCAAATCAACATATGCATTCTCCTTCAATAGACAGTAAAACTTCCATCCCTAATTTTTAATTTTTGACCCAATAGAGAACCCTTCTTTTTCAAAAAAATCTAAAATCTATGTTCTTCCTGGGTTCTACTTTACGATCAGAGAGGGATGCCTTGCTTGGACTGAGAGGGGACGGTGAGGAGGCTGGAACAGGACTGAAAGTTGGATTTGGAGTTGGAGAGGGCTCGACTGCCATTCTTTTTCTGTGCACTTCCTAGTCTAAGCCATGAATGAATTTTCTCCTCTGCAGCAGTTTCATCTTTGGAGCCATTGAGACCAAAGGAACTTTAAATCCTACTCAAGAGTCTCAAGGAGAAGTGGAATGGAGAAGATTTTGAGAGGAAGAGGAACAATTTTAAGGAAGGTAGTTGACAGTGGGTTT
Source organism: Cocos nucifera (assembly GCA_006176705.1). Taxonomy (NCBI): domain Eukaryota; kingdom Viridiplantae; phylum Streptophyta; class Magnoliopsida; order Arecales; family Arecaceae; genus Cocos; species Cocos nucifera. The sequence continues at coordinate 38,262 of QRFJ01005599.1, forward strand.
TAAGTAAGGGTTTGCTAGAAATCTTGAAACCACTCCAGAGAGGGAGAAATGGGAGAGGATTTAGGCTCTCTTAAGATCGATTCAAGTGGGAGATCATGAAAATTTAAAGATTTTTGGCCGATTTTTACAAATGAGGAGGTAGGGAGGATGCCCGATTTAGATGCAAGAAGGAGAGAGGGAGAGGTCATCATGTTCGGGCGAAGAAGATGACTATTTTCCAAAAAAACTAAGGCGCCCGATGGATTTTAATAAAAAAAGACTAAAATGCCTTAGGGTCGCCCTCTAGGTCGACCTATGGCACAGAAAGTTCCAATAAATAATGAAAAATTCTAAAAAAAATTGAAATTTTAAGGATTGAATTTCATTCATGGGATTGACCATGAGAAAGAAAAATTTGAAGTTTTAAACATCGAAAAATGGGAATAGAGCACAAGATTTGGCTCAAGAAAATTTAGGCAAGAGTGAACTAGAAATCAAAAAGATACTTAAGCTAATGGATCAAGAATTCTTAATTCTTTTCTAATCTCACAAAATCTATCTTCACTTAAAGCCTTTGTAAATATGTCAGTCAATTATTTTTTAGTATAAATATAATTAAAAAATATATCATTATTTTGGACGTGCTCTCTTATAAAATGATATCTTATTTCAATATATTTTGACCTAGAGTATTGAATTGAGCATAGCAACTTTCGATTGCAATATATTCAGTCTCGACCGTAGATAGTGCCACTAAATTTTACTTCTTGCTAAATCAAGATATTAAGTTCACTTCTAAAAATTGGCAAGTTTTACTAATACTTTTCTATCTAATCTATATCCAGCAAAATCTGCATCTGAATATCTAATTAAGTCAATTGAAGAGTCCCTAGAATACCATAATCCTAGAGTTTGTGTAACTTTTAAATATTTTAAAAAAAATTTAACAGTATTTAAATATGATTCTTTTAGATTTGATTGAAAGCGAGCACATAAACAAATACTAAATATGATATCTGGTCTACTAGTAGTTAAATATAATAAAGAATCAATCATGCCTCTATAAAGTTTCAGATCAACACTTTTACCTCCTTCATCCTTCATCCTTGTCAAGTTTACATGATGGGCTCATGGGGGTGCCAATGGCTTTGGAGCTCTCCATCCCAAATCTTTTGAGTAGCTCTTTTGTATACTTGCTTTGGGTGATGGAGATTTTTTTCCTTATTTGTTTGATTTGAAGTTCGAGAAAGAATGTTAATTCATCCATCATGCTCATCTCAAACTCTCCCTGCATGAGCTTAGCAAAATCTTGACACAAAGTCTCATTAGTAAACCTAAATATAATGTCATCAACATATATTTGTATAACTAAGATATCATCATGATCTCTTTTAATGAAAAGGATTGTATCTATATTTCCTCTTGAAAAATTATTATTAAATAAAAATTTACTTAATCTTTTATTTCAAGTCCTAGGTACTTATTTTAAATCATATAATACTTTGTTTAATTTAAAAACATGGTTAGGAAAGGCATGATTTTCAAAATCAGATGGTTATTATACATAAACTTCTTCAACAATATAACCATTTAGAAAAGCACTTTTGACATCCATTTGAAATAATTTAAAGTTCATAAAGCAAGTATAAGCAAGTAAAAATCTAATTGCTTTCAATCTAGCAACCGATATAAGGTTTCTTTAAAATCAATTCTCTCTTCTTGTTTATAATCCTTTGCAACTAATCTTGCTTTATTCTTAACTATATTTTCATTTTCATCCAACTTATTTCTATATATCTATTTAGTGCCAATTATTGGATGATATTTAGATCTTGATACTAATGTCCATACATTATTTCTTTCGAATTGATTAAGTTCTTCTTCCATTGTATTTATCCAATTATAATCTTTTTTGGCTTCATCTATGATTTTAGGTTCCAAATAAGAAACAAATGCAAAATGATTGTATGCAATCTAAGTAAAGAATAAGTTCTTACCCCATGTGTAGGATCATCAATAATTAATTTTTTGGAAAGATTGTCATTGTACCTCCATTCTCTTGGTAGATCATTTGTATCTTGAGGTTGTTCTTGTTGTTCTTCACTTTCATCCTCTTGTTTGTTTTCATGTTCTATTTTATTTTGAATTATTAAGTCCTTTAGGATGAGCTCATTCATCCCATCTATAATAGGACCTGCATCATTAATACCTTTACTCTTTCTTGATGGAAGATCATTAGTTTCATCAAAAATAATATGTATTAACTTCTCTACTACTAAAGTTCTTTTATTGAAAATTCTAAAAGCTTTACTAGAAGAGAAGTAACCAAGAAAAATAGCTTCATCAGATTTTGCATCGAATTTACCTAATCTTTCTTTATCATTATTCCTAACAAAATATCGACAACAAAAAATATGAAAATATGCAATGTTTGATTTTCTTTCTTTCCAAAGCTCATAGGATATTTTCTTTAAAATTAGTCTAATTAAAGTATGATTTAAAATATAATATGCCATATTAATTACTTCCGCACAAAAGTATCTTGGGAGATTGCTTTTGGGCTATTTCTTCTAGTATTCTACTTTTTTTTCTACTATCCCATTTTGTTGAAGTATCCTAGCTACTAAAAAATTATAGTCTATATCTTTTTTATCATAAAATTTTTCAAAGTTTTGATTTTCAAATTTGGTTCCATGGTCACTTCAGATACTTTGAATTAAAAATCTTTTTTTATTTATAACTTTTTGATAAAACTTTAAGAAAACTTGAAAGGTTTCATTTTTATGTGCTAAAAAAAATCCATGTAAAATGTGAAAAGTCATCGATAATAACAAAATTATAATGCTTTCCACCTAAGCTTGTAGTTCTTATAGGATCGAACAAATCCATATGCAATAGCTCCAATGGCCTAGAAGTTGAAATTATATTTTTAGATTTGAATGAAACTCTAGTTTGCTTACCTAATTGGCATACATCACAAATCTTATCTTTTTCAAAATTTAATTTAGGTAAATTGATAATCACTTTTTTTTAATAAATTTTGAAAGAGAATGCATGCCTATATGTGCAAGCCTACGGTACCAAAGCCAACTAGTCTTATTAATTTTGATATTTATAGCTACTAGACATTGTATATTTATCATGGAAAGATTGTTTAAATCTATCATATAAATATTACCATGCCTATGCCTAACAAATTTAATACCATTATCATTGGGACTAGTTACAATATATAAAGAAGATTCAAAAATGACTTTATAGCCTTTGTCACATAATTGACTAATGCTTAAGAAATTATGTTTTAGACCATCTACCAATAATACATTTTTAATATATTTGGAGGGAGTGATACCAATGTTACCTATATCGATGATCTTTTCTTTACCATTGTCTCCAAAGATGACTATCTCTCCATTTTTAGTATCAAGTGTGATGAATTAAAACTCATCATCGATCATGTATCTTGAGCACCCACTATCAAGATACCATTTTTGATTTGCTCCTTTGGATGCAAGACACACCTAAATACAAAAATCAAGTCTATATTTTAGGTATCCAAGTTTTCTTGAGTCCTTTATGGTTAGTCACAATGATTTCTTTTGGAACCTATATTTTTTTTATATTTAAATTATTAAAAAAATATTTATAGAATTTATGTCATAGTTTACCATATTTAAAGCATGTAACATTTAAAAATTTATTTCTTTATAAATTTATAAAAATATTTTTGAGAAATTTTTATTTTCTTAGGGGGTTATAGCCTAGGCTGACTTTATCATAAACAATCTTTTGATTTTCAAGTATTATTTGAAGTTTATTTAAACTCAAAGTAAAATTTTCTATTATTAGTTTTAACTTGTCAATTTTATTTTTCAAATTTAGATTCTCTCAAGTTAAAGCTAGTTTTTTACTTGAGATACTTTCATTTTCTTTTAGCAAGAATTGATTCTTTAACTTGAGTTGTTTATTTTTAGACTCTAACTTCTTTAAGTCATTTACTAAATCATAGAAGACTTTTTGAAGTTCTTCAAAACTAAATTTATTTGAGATTTCAGCATTTACCTGATTTTCATGTGCCATAAGGCACAAGTTGGCTTGTTCATGAACCTCTTCTTCTTCGGAGCTTGAATTATCACCATCACTCTATGTAGTTACCATAGCTTTTTTTTTTATACTTCTTGAGATCCTTTTTGAGTTGTGGACATTCGAACCTAAAGTACTCCGATTTCTTACATTCATAACAAATAAGGGATTGCTTCTTATCCTTTTCTTTGCTATGCTCTCCATTTGTAGGTGGCCTCTTCCTCATCCCTTAGTTTTCTCTTCTTCAAGAATCTTTTGAACTTTTTAGTGATGAGGGCTAATTTTTCATCTTGTTCTTCATTTTTTATTTCATCAGTTTCTTCATCTAGTTGAGTGGTAGATTTGAGGACACTTATCTTCTTCTTCTTAATATCTTCTTGATGGTGTTTCATGCTTAGCTCGTATGTCATTAGCGATCCTAGAAGCTCCTCCAAGGATAAAATATTCAGATTTTGGCTTCTTGAATTGCGGTTACTTTGGCCTTCCAAGTTCTTAGTAAAAATCTAAGAATCTTTCTCATAAGGTCACTGTTAGAATAAGACTTACCAAGACTTTTTAGACCATTAATAATATCCATAAAATGAGTAAATATTTTAGTTATTGATTCATCATGCTTTATTTTAAAGAGTTCATATTTATGCACAAGCATGTTAATTTTTGACTCCTTAACTTGATTAGTGCCTTCATATATTTCTTCTAACCTATCTCATATTTTCTTAGCAGATATGCATGTTGAAATACAATTAAATTCTTTAGCATCTAAAGCATAATATAAAACATTCATGGCTTTAGTATTGAGTTGAGCTATTTTCTTATTAACCTCATCCCATTCTCTTTCAGATTTTGTTGATTCTACACCATCAATTATCTTAGTGGGTGTGTGTGGTCCATTAACTATGATACTACACATATCATAGTCAAGTGCTTGGATAAAAATTTTTATTTGAGCTTTCTAATAGATGTAGTTTGATCCATTAAAAAGTGAAGATCGATTTGTGGACTGCCCCTCGGCTAGTGAAGTACCAACTTGAGTTACTATAGATCTTTAGCTCTTTGATGGTTAAATCAAAGTAGGACTAGAGTACTAAGCTCTGATACCACTTATTGTCTAGCTATGCAATCCAAAAGAGGAAGTGAATTAGATTTTTAAAATTTTAAAACTAATTTAGAATTATAAAGATTATGTGATGATTTGCAAGTGATATGTGATAGGTATTTTAAATATAGAGAAGAAGTGAATACTAAGAGAGCAAGTGTATAACAAAGTAAAGATAGAGAGAGGGCAAGCACACCATAAATAAATAAGATTTATAGTAGTTCGGTGCCAATCTTGTAGCTACATCCACTCTTCAAGCTCCTACTTGAGAATTTAAATCCACTAAATATATTGAAACTGAATACAATGATGGAAACCTCCAATCCTAACTATTCCAAGCTAGAATACTTATTTTTTGGATACAAGCCAATTCAATATAATTTGATTCAAGATTCGGATAAATCTTTCCAAGTTTTAGAACCCTTCCAAAACTTAAAACAACTTAAAGAGCAGAGAATAAGAGTTAATGTCAATAAATACAACTCAAGCTCCTTAAATGAGCAAATAAAAGCTTTAAGAATACTTTACACAACAAAAAAAAAAAATTTTTGATTTTTCTCAAGGTTGTTGAAGACTTGAATAAGCTTTTGAGAGATTAGTGAGCTTGAAATGAAAGTTTCTTTGCTTGAAGAGGGCTTTTTGCTTAGGACTGAAAAGAATACTTGAATCTCTTATTTTCTTTCCTTCTTTTTGAGCCTTTATATTTTTAATAAGTATTAGAAAGAAATTTAGATAGATTTAGAGCCATTGAAGAGCTTTAAATGTACATTAAACATGGCTAAAATAGATTGAAAAATAGCCATTGTGGAGTTTTTCCATCGCAGGAGTCAACTCCTAGGTCATTCCCTGCACAGGGGTTGACTTAGGGGTTGATCTCTATGATAGAAAATCAAAAAATCTCATATTCTATATTTTTGACCTTTGGAACAGCAGAGATTAACTCCTAGATCGATCCCTAATATAGGGAATGACCTAGGGGTCGACCCCTACGAGCTTACAGTCCAAAAATGCATACCATTCTGCCCCTTTTGACAAGAGTCAATACTTTTCTTTAAACTTAATTTTTTTAATTTATATATTCAAAAAATATAAAATTACCTCTAGTAGATCACAAATCTTTTGTTCTTGCTCTTGAGGCTTTCAAATCAGAACTTGGTAAAATTATGATTTTACCTCTGAAATACAATAAATTTTTTTTCAAGTCAAAATCATTAGTAATCCTCTCAAACTTTTTGTAATCATCAAAATCAATTCTTGGAGCAATAAAAGGGTGTTTTTCTTTTGCAACCACTTTTTTACACTTTATGCAGCTTTCTTTAGGTATTTCTTTCTTTTACAGAAGAAACATCTAATAACTTTATTAATGGCTTCACCTAATGCCATAATAAATACTTTTTTCTTTTATCTTCAATACTTTAGGTATATCCTTTTTTTATCTACTTTTTCACTAACTTATTGTAAATCAAAGTTCACGCTCTTTATCTTTTCTTGACTCAATTTTTTCTCCACTTGTATATATATTTGGTTGGTAATTCTTTAACTATTCATTCCTCATTGTATATACCATAGGAGATCTTAAAAAGATTAACTTGATAAAAAAATAGTAAGGATAAAGTGAACTAAAAGGATATCTGATATGAAAACTTTAATATCAGATTAACTATGCTACAATGTCTCTTATTTATATAATCTACTTACGAATAGTGGCCTTTATCTTAAGAGCTTGTCTATTTTTACTCTACAGCATACATAAAAATATGAGCTTTGTGATATAATCTCCTAATATGCCATTTTAAGTTAAATTTTTTGTCGAGCAAACTGAATTCATTAAACGGTTTACGATTCTAAAAAAGCTCTTTTGTTATAATGTACTTTTATCCATAAGTGGTAAAAGTTCATCAACTCGATACATCAAATCAAGATCAGCACCTCCTAATGTGAGTAATATTTTTTCTTTATTTCAAGAAACTTAATCCATTAAAAAAGAAATTTTTTCTATGCTACTATCAATACTTATGGGAATCAATACTGCAAAATAACACATACTCACTTTATCATCAAATAACGAGACTAATTAAACTTTATCTAAAGTAAATAATTTTTTTTATATTTAACTTTGATAGTAGTAAATTCTAACCTTCCTGTGGATAGAGATACATCACGCATAGAATTTATTAATACTTTATTAATAAGATCAGTAACATAGATAACAAAAGATAGTAAATTTTCATACTTATGGATCTAGAAAAAATCCGATCATCTATACCTAAATTATCATCTTATTCCAATTAAATCATAGAAATAACCACTTTCTATGGATAAAGCAAATTATTTTATGACTTAATCATAATTTTGTTCACATGTCATTATATTTTATTTTATAGTCTTTATATGGTATTTACTATATACATGATATTGTGGCTATTCCTAAACATAATAAATCCAATAACATTAATATGACATTGAACATATTGTTAAAAATATAATAATAAGTTTGCAATTCTTTATTTATACATTAATAAATCAAATAACATATAAATAAACTATATAATGTACAAACAAAACTTTTATGCAATAGAACTATATAGTAAGACCTTATTATAATTAATAAAAAATCTTTATGTAATAAAGTTATTACAAGGACTAAACAAAAATTCAAGGATTTTTATGTAATAAACCTTATTATGAGGGCTGAAATACAATTTTTATGAGGACCTTTACGAGCTTAGTTACTTTATTAGGAACTAAATTGCAAAAATTTCTAAACTAGTTCATTCAATTATAGAAAAGGAGCTTTATTGAATATTGATTTTGTCAAGGGCTTAACTACAAATTCTCCTTGAATTAGATTGCACCAACTCAATTTGGTCTGGCTGAGTCAATTATTAATGGGCTAATGGATTTACTTGATAGATTCGGGTTTAGAGGTCAAAACTCGAAAACCCGAAACCCATAATCATTTCCTTCCCTTCTTCCTCCTCTCTTCTCCTGATCACCTCCCATGACTCCATGGCCATGGACCGTTGTTCTCCCAAATTTACCACCGACGAGACACGGAGCCATCATCAACCACCAGCGGCAGGCCGAGCAGCCATCCCAATCGCTAGTGACCCAGTGATTGCCCGGGTTTTGCCTTCATAGTTGGGCGGAGATGGAGAAGCCCAACCCGCTGCCCCTCCCACCAAAATTTGGGCTGATGATTATCGAAAGACCCCTAATTGGCTGACCACCGCCCTCTCACCTATGTCATCCACCAATTTTTCGATGAGTGTGCTGACGATTAGCCAAATCAGCTGATGGATGGGAGGTTGGTGAGGGGTTTCAAAACACAAGAACTCGAGCGACATCTTCTCCCAAGAATTTGGTCGACGGGCACTGAAGAAGCCCGAATTGATGGTCTACCGTCGTCTACCCAAGGCTTGTGGCCAATTTATGTCGGTGATCAAGAGGGACAACCGTCGGTGAACAAAATTCGATGTTTTTTCTATTTTAATTTTGGGTGGTTGTTGGAGGGGAAGAACGCCAGCTAGAGATTCATCCAGAGCCATCCCATTGAAGGGAGGAAGGATGATGGTGGGAGCCATCGTCCTTCCTCTCTTCTATTTTCTTTTGTTTATAGTTTGTTTATTTATTTATTCCAACAAAAAATCTAGATAGTAGACTCTAAATAAATAAATAAATAAAAATTAATCCTTTATTGAATCCAGGAATGGATCTAGAATCGATGATTTCGATGGCCATTAGAGGAAGAAATAGAGGCCCTTTTCTTCTTTATTTTATTCAAAAATAAATTTTAATATGTTAAAATAAATCTAAAATATGATATATAAAATTTTTTAGATCATAGACTGAACAAAACAACATAGAGATGGCTTTGATACCACTTAATATAGAAAATTATAAGCTTAAATACGAAAAAATCATACCTCCAATCATTATTGTTCAAGTTTTGAATGAATCCTCTTTGCAAAGCCTGCAATTGCAATGATCTGTAATCTACAATCATACAAGAATATACTGGATGCTTCTCATGAACGATGGGAAGCTTCTTGATTTTTCTAACCCTACTTCGAGTATACCCGATGGAAAAGATTTCACAAGCTCTCGAATGAGTTGGGGATCAAGTCCATGGATGCCTTTTTATAATATACCTCATCTATCAAAGGTAGTATCTAAATCAGTTGTAAAGACGAGATGGATGACATCCACGATGGTTGAATAGAGTTCAAATTCATCTAACCATCAAATATATACCTATTACTTTATTGAAGATTTATGTTTAGTCAGAGTTCAGATTAATTAAAATATGTATAACAAATCTCGATGCATGTTAGTGTGGCCACATCTAGATGGATCTAATTAGAGAAATTACAACAAGAAGGTATGACTTTCAAAATATCTGATCAATTTTTTATTTATATATTATATTTAAAATTTAAATTATTTATTTTATTAACTAGCTAAATCTTGATAAGTAGATTAGTACTATCCATTGAAATGGATGGTTAAAAAAAACAATGATAAAATGGATGCGGAGAATTTTAAATCACCATTGCAAATTTTTATCAAAATTTATTTAATTAATATTTTATTTATATATTTATTTATTTATTTTGGTGCATATATTTATTTATTTTTTATGCACTCTTTCTATGCCAATACGAAAACACGTGTCCCAACTTCAAAGCAAAAAAAAATTCATTATGTGGGGGAGAGGATTGGGTGTCCTCGAAGCTTCATTGATTATGACATGGAAAAGGACTTGCTGCGATTTTCATATGCTGAAGAAGCCAAGTTGCCAAAAGCCGATAGTAGTGAGCTGTTGGGGATAAACCCACTTTTGCCAAAATTCTATCGGATGTCTGATCTCTGGGTGATCCCGTCTAGTGGCGATGGCCATCGTCGGACTTTGATCGGTAAAGGCCTTCAGGTTTAAGTTCACTCTAAGATGGCCGACCTTCAACTCATGACCGCTAGGTGATTCTCTCAGCTACGCTGATCAACTCCAGAATCCGTAAGATGTTTTGACTCCCGCTTGGATGGGCTTGAATAGTAAGGGCAATCAGGTTCCTTCGCCATAAATAGACGACCCTCTCCAGTCGAGCTTCCCTCAAACGAACTTAAACAGTGAGAGCAGTCACTTGAGCAGTTGAAGCACTAAGATTTTGCCCCTTCGGTAGTCTAGCCTGGCCAGCTTGAACGCTGGCCAAACTTCTTTCCTACCGAATCTTCCTCAAATCAAGTATCGCTATCACCATCGAATCTCATCTCAAGAGTCTCTGACTGATAGAACCTCCCTCGAACAAACTTCTATACTTTATTCTGAACTCCTCTAGGACTTCTTCTTTCATCGAACTTCTCCATCAGTCGAATTTCTTTCGAACTTTTCCCCCAGTTGCCTAAGGGGCTTCGCCCAATCGAGCTTCCTCTAGACTCTCTTAGTAGGATCCCTTTCATACCCCTTCCAGCTGACCGAAAGAACCTCAGCACTTACTCTTGATATAACAAATAATAGTCAAGGCATGGTCGATCTTGAGAACACCCGAACTTCTTTGAAATAATAGTAACTATAAGCTCTTCACCACCTATAGCTATCCCATCTGAACCTCGACTGTTAAGTCCCAACAGACTGGCACATCACGACAGCGGACACCATCCTCCATAACAAATCCCACGTGACCTCGAATGACCGACTACTAGGCAGTTACGACTGTCACCATTAGTTTGTTACGGGCTTTATCTATATAAGAGATCCTCCAAATATGCTTTCTTCTCTAAGCTCTCATCTTTTACCTTAAAACTCTGCTAAAAATCTCTCTAAATACTCCATTTTTGTTGTCCAAAAGAGCTAACTTGATCATCGGAGGATCTTGCCAGAGCCACCACCTTCGACTCTGAACGAGACTTATTTTGTAGGTCACCGACGGCAACCTCATCTTCTCCGACTCCAACCTCAAATCTGATGTCAATCAGATTTCGCACCAATAGAATTGATGCTAGAAGGAGGGGCTCTCATCTATTGATCCCTTGTTCTTAAAGGAGTATTTAGTGTAAGTTCTTCTTCTTCTCCTTCAAAGCCTTTCTTCTTCGATTTTTCTTGGAAAGATGCCTCCCAGAAAAGCTTCGACTCGACGATCAACCGCCTCTATGACCAGATCTCATCCAGATCTACTCGCCCTTGTTTCATCTCTGGCATCTCAAACTCCGTCGGCAGTGATGGTGGATGCAGAACAGTTCAACCTACTGGTCTAGCAGGTTAGGGGCCTCGCTGAAGCAGTACAGATCATGCAGCAGCAGCCTCCCACACCGGTCCAATTGGAGTGGCTCTTACCGAAACCTCAGGATCCAGTTGGGGGTGACCAACTTGAGCAAGTCGGCCTGCAACTTCCGAAAAAGGGAAGCAAAGGGCGAAGGGCCCTTGCTCTAATTATGATTCAACCCTTGGAGGGACTTCGCCCCCATTCTATCAGAAGACTTTAGAGATCCACAACTATAAGAATCTCCTGGACCAAAAATTATAGGAGATGAGCCAGTGGATTGAGAAACTTCACCACGCTCCCCCCTCCCATAGCAACGATATCTGCACCAACTCTCCTTTCTCCCAATAGATCATTCAGGAGCCAATCCTGCCAAACTTCAAACTCCACCAATTTGAGAGCTATGATGGGACAGCTGATTCGATTGACCATCTAAAGGCTTTTCGGATAATGATGCTACTTCATGGCATGCCAGATGCCATTCTGTGTCGAGCTTTCTCATCCACCCTGAAAGGGGCAGTCAGGAATTGGTACTCAATCCTCAAGTTGGGTACTATCTTTCTTTTATCATATGAGCCACCAATTTGTTTCTCACTTCGTTAGCAACCGACGCCCCCGACGAGGCTCAGACTCCCTCATCAATATCAAGCAGAAGAAAGAAAAGTCCATCCAGGCCTATGTCATCCGGTTCAATGCTACTGCTCTGGAGGTCCAAAATTTGGATCAATCAGTTGTAATGACCACACTAAAGGATGGCCTTCAAAAGAATGACCTGCTATTCTCCCTAGAGAAGAAGTATCCTGGAAATTTTGCTGATATGTTGGCTTGGACTGATGGTTATGCCCAGACAAAAGAGGCCTTTAAGGCCAAGGATAGTGAAGCCGCGGGAGAGCAGCGTGCGGATGGATTATGTATGCCTGCTATTGAAAGAAAGTCGAGTGAAGCTCGGCCCCGCTCCTGAACTTCTTCTGAGCGCAAGCGAGTCCGAACTCCTCCTCAAGCCCGAAAGCAAAGAAGCCCCAACAAGAGGGCTCGGTAGGGCTCCTCCCTCAGAAGGTTCCATAATTATGCCCCCATCAATGCTCCAAAAACTCAAATATTGATGGAGATCAAGGAGCAGCTACCAAGGTCGGAGAGGATGCGCACTTATCCTGACAAGCACAATCCAAATAAGTACTATTTTTACCATCATGATCACGATTATGATACTGAAGAATGCATTCAGCTCTAAGATAAGATCGAGGAGCTCATCAAGTAAGGTCAGCTGGATCGATTTTTGCAACATCGAACCGAGATAAGAAAAGATTGGCCAAGGACACTATTGCAATCAGAACCACCGAGGAAAGAGGAGCAGTCAGGAGATCGACCACCTCTTGGCATCATCAATACAATCTCTGGGGGACTCCGATGGGAGAGGCCAGCGGGTCAGCAGAGCCTACGAAGTGATGGAGGACTGAGAAGCCCATAGCTTTTACCAACGAAGATGTTCAAGGAGTTAAGTTTCCGTACAATGATGCGATTATAATCTTTTTAAACATTGCTGACTATAATGTACGCCACCTTTTAGTAGATAATGGAAGCTCTGCCGATGTCTTATTTTATGATGCTTTCTCCAAAATACCTAATAACTATCTGGGATCTATGAATTTTCCATTGGTGGGCTTCACTGATGATGCTGTGCAAGTTGAAGGGATAATAATATTGACTATGGCTATAGGGCAACATCCAAAGTGGGCTTGAGCATAGGTCAGCTTTATGGTAGTAAAATCTCTATTGGTCTACAACACAATTCTTGGCCGACCTGGTCTAAATGCACTTTGAGCTATGGTATTAACCTATTATTTGAAAATAAAGTTTCCAACAAGCAACGAAATTAGAAAAATTAGGAAAGATCAAGCCTTGGCAAGATACTGCTATTCTATTGCTTTGCAAAAGAGCGGCCAGTCCGACCCTTGCCCAGTTTAAAGGAACCAGATCTAGGATTTCATGGGTAGATCTTGAAATTTTTTTAAGATCATGCAGCAAAAGACTTAAATAAATCAAATATTTATTTAAATAAATATATAAACACCTAGATCTCAGATCTATTACATGATTAAGGTATGATACTAAATCAAAAATTAAAATCAAATAAGAAAAAAAAGATTGATCAAATCAACTTAGATCTACACTACATCAAATGCAGGTATGAAGTTAATAGATTAGATCTATTACCTGAGCAAGTTAGACATTCTAACTTTTCGATCTAGGTTTGAGGATGAAGTCATGAGCCGCACACGCGTCCGACCTCTAGGAGTCATCCATACGAGCCCACGAATATGAACAAAGATCCTGATGTAGAAAATCGGCACAGTATGCTAGCACTATGCTGATCTCTCTTCGATGATTGATCCAATGCTTTCTTCTTCAAAACTTGGACATTTCAAAATCTCAAAAGAAAAGAGGAAGATTTGTGATGCTAAAACACCTCTTAAAAGCTCACAAAAAGGGAGAAAGAGATCTGAAACAAAAATCCTAGAAGAAGACCCTCTTCTTCTTCATTATTCTTTTCTAGACACTCTGATTTATGTTTTTAATATCTCCATGACCCAGATGAATTTTTCTCTAATTTTTCTACACCAAAGAGGTCTCTCAAATATCTACAATCTACAAAAATTTTAGCTAATTTTTTTTTTTAAACATAGAGATATGCAGAGTCCAAGTTAGGTCAAAAATCTAGACTAGGAAGGACCAAAATCAAAGAAAATATCCTCTTTTACCATAAAAATCAAAGAAAATAAGGAAGGATGGGTCAGCACCCTTACAGAAAGAGTTTTGGTTGACAAGGATTCTATCTTATAGAATCCTTAAGCAAAACTAATTCTTCTTTTGACTTGGTCTTCCAACAAACTTCATTTGGGCATGGAGATTATTCATGTAAAAACAAAAAGAGAAAAGGGTGGGACGTGAGGATTAGGTGGCGCAAGGAATAGAAAGTCCTAGTCACACTAGGACTCCTATTTTGACTTAGTCAAATAAGCACTACTACAAAAAAAGGCTACGGCAGCAGTTTATAACCACTGTCATAGCCCAAAAAATCACTGTCATAAGCTATGTAGCAATTTTTGAACCACTGTTGTAGTCCAAAAAAATTGCTGCTATAAGTTATGGCAGCGGTTAGAAAACGACCGTCGTCGTAGCTCTATGACAGTGGTTGTTGCAACGGTTGTTTAAATCGCTGCCATAGATGGCCTATTGCAGCGGTTTATAAATTACTGCAATATATCAACCTATAATAGCGGTTATGTAACCACTGCCATAGTTAATCTATAGCAGCGGTTACATAATCGCTACTATAGGTAATCAATATAACCGCTGTCATAGATAATCTATAGCAGCAGTTTCTTAACCGCTGCCATAGGTCTAATGCAGTGGTTGGCACCGTTTGCACGAGAGACCTATGGCAGTGATTGGCACGGATATGGCAGTGGTTATAAAATTGCTGCCGTAGATCTTGAATAATTAAAAAAATAAAATTTTTATTTTTTATATATTTTATCTGATAAATATAGATATATAACATAAGAAAATATAATAAATATAAAAAGTATTCTGAAATGCTAAAATTTTATTATCAAATAAAATTTATTATAATATTTTTTTAAAAAAATAAAATACATTAAAAGTTTTTTAAATCTACATCATCGTCATCATCATCGAAAGCTAGAGTCAGAGCCAGAGCTGAAGCTGGAGCCGGAGTCGGAGCTAGAGCTGAAATGTGGGCCAATATATCCTCAAAGTTTGTGACTCCAAAATATGTGCTGAGCATCGATATCATGTCTCTCATGATGCCCTCCAGATGAGATGCACGCTCCTCAGCCCAATCTACCCGCATCACAACATGATCTGCTCGTGCTAATGCTGCCTCAAGCTTCTCCCGACTGACGACATCGAAAATCTATGAGGAGATGCTCACCTCAGACCAATAGCTCATCGGCTTATGTTCGAGCCTTCATCGGATCCTTCCAGAGTGCTCAGGCCCCAAGACCTGAGATAGATGGTCATGGGGCCCAGAGATATCTAGGCCCTTGCTCACGAGCGCATCTAACTGATCCTGTAATTATAAATTAAAATAAAATTTTATAAGAAATGCTATAATACTAATCATATATATTAATATATTTAATACTTACAAAAATATGCCCGAACATGGCGTTCATCGGTCTGCCTGTCTTGTCCGTACGATTGGATCGAAAGATCTCGCTATGGTTGGGCATCACTCCATCTCTCATCAGCTATAACAAAGAACAAATTTATCAAAAAGATATTAAAAAATATAAATTTAATTTATTTAGTAAGATTTAGAATTAATTACCTTTTTATGCATATGATTGGCCATAGACTCGTGGCCTAGAGTGTGTGTATACTCCTGGGCTGCATAGTTCTTTCAATTCTGATGGAGGATAATCTAAAATATATTCAAATAAATAATAAATATTTAAAAAATATTTAAATAAAATTTTAAGCATATTAAAAAATTCAAAAGTTAGAAATTTTATCTCGAATTCTTGGCTCCTTCAGTGTCTAACCATCCTCTTCCACTGACTCGATGGACGGTCCTGTATCCAGGGAACAAGCTCCTCCAAAGTATCTCATCGGTGCTTGAGCTATCCTTTGTGGAGCTTGACTTTGTAACCCTGGTACAACTCTCTGATCTTCTTCAGTCAAGCATCTCGAGCCCTCTCATCATCGACAAAGTTATACCTCCTCTGCATAAATTTATCAAAAATCAGTTACAAAATTATTCTAATCAAACATATATAGTGTAAACATATAAAATGCATAAATATAACTAAGATACACGTACTTATCCATATCTCCTCCCATACCCGATCCCTGAAGGCAGCATCTATCAAACGCGAATCTCTGGGCTCTATGAAAATGATGTCCGACTGTCTCACAAGCACTCCAAAAAAGGAATGTATCTCTCGCACAGTCTCCCCTCCACATTGTAATAGACCATCACCTGATGCTGGCAGTTCCACACGTGTGCCATACATGTGGGACCGTGAAATATTCAGCTGGATGATGCACCTGCAATGCAAATACGTTATGCAAATATATAAGTGTACAAATACTATATAAAAAATAAAGTTATACTAATATAATAAAAACGTACACTCAAATGCCTGCGTAATAGCATGTGCCTCAGATATGAGCGATGGTAGAGTCTCAGCTATCGATGGAGTAGATGCCGACGATGGAGGTTCTTAAGCAGCCGATGCCGAGGTGGATGGAGTATTTTTTGACTGCTCCTCGGATGCTAAACTATGCGTAACCCACCGAAGGATAGGGGTGAAAGCTAGATGGCATTTCGGTGCCATCGTGATCTACAATATTAATGAACATTAATCAATATAACATGTTGAATAATAATATTAGTATAGCATCAATAAATAGTCTCTAATATGTACACTAATCAATTGACGGGTCTATCAGTATGCAATGCAATAAACAAAAGCAACATGATATAAACATATAGAAAATATTATGCAATAAATTCTACAATATGAATTATATTCATAAATAATTAAGGATGAGCAATAGTCGTAGATTCGATCTCTTGGACAAACCTTGGTGTTAATCTGAAAACCTGAAAGAAGAATAAAGTAGATGATGATGGCACCTTAGGGCTTAAAATTGGAACCTTAGAGAGACATATCAAATTCTATTTGCTCGAAAGCCGAGCCAGCTCCATGCCTGAGATAGTCGGCTTTGTGCTTGAGACATTCGGCTAGGGTCCTCCTCCAGCCAGCTCGATCACGGCCCGAGCCATCTCGACTGTGTGCCATACCCCCAATCACTTCCTCTCTCCCTCTCTCGATTTCTCTCATTGACGACGATGGTGAGGCAAAATTCCTCTCTCCCAGCTTTTTTATCTCTCGATCTTCCTCTCTCCCTCTCTCTATCTCCCTCGTCGGTGAGGCTGGACCCCATCCCTCCCTCTCTCACTCTCTCGATCTCCCTCGCTGGCAAGGCTAGACCCCATCTCTCCCAGTGATGCCAGCGAGGTCGGACCCCCTTCCTCCCTCTCTCGCTCTCTCGATCTCCCACTCTCCCTCTCTCGATCTCCCTTGCTAGCAAGGTCGGACACCCTCCCTCCTAATGATGGCGACGAGGTTGGATCCCTCCCTTTCTCTCTCAAGTATAGACTCGTTGGATATTTGGGTTTGGATTAGGTACCAATAATTAAAATTGGGTCCAGATCTAAATATCTAGGTTCTAATCCAAACCCAACCTATTGACAAATCTAGTTCGCAGCCACCGACATGGCACGACCCAAAAACTATGGCATGCAAATAATTATAATATTTATAATAAATATTTATAATATTTATTATAAATATTTTATAAATTATTATAAATATACATGATTAATAAATAATACTATAAAATTAAAAAAAATTATACCTACGGCTATAGAGAGCGGGTCACACTGAAAGTCCGAGGGTCGTCGGCGACGATGCTAGAAGAGGATGATGGCACTAGAGGTAACCTACAAAATAAAAGTAAGATAGTGAGATAGAGAAGATAGAAAAAGAGAAAAGAGAGAGAGAGCAGGGGCGGTCGGAGATGAGGGGCCAGGGGGAGGGGGCATAGTGATAAGGAGGCCGAAGGAGGCTTCGCACTCGGTCGAAGGAGGGTCAAAATGATGGTGGTGGTGGGGGGATGGGATTTTCATGAGGTCTGAAGGAGGATGGAGGGGGGCTTGTCGGAAGGGGGGATTTGGTTTTGCACCGGGTCGGAGGAGGATAGAGTGTGGGCGAGGGGTTTCACGAAGGGCCGGCGGAGGGTCGAGGATGGATGGGGGTTCGTTGGGAGGGGGAGAGGTTTCACAGGGGCCGAGGGAGGGTCGGATGGGGGTTCGTCGGAGAGGGGTTCGCTAAAAATCGAAGGAGGGTCGGATGGGGGCGGAGGCATCAGATTTTGTGGGGGGCCGAGCGAGGGTGGAGGGGGGTTCACCAGAGGGGGGTTTCATGGGGGCGAGGAGGGTCGAATGGGGGTTCGCCGAAGGGTGGGTTTAGCTGGGGGCCAAGAGAGGGTCGGATGGAGGGAGGTTGGGTGGGGGTGGTGGGTGGCGGGAGGGGCGGCTGGGGATGAAGGGTTGGAGGGGGAGGGGAAGGAGGGATGGTGCCGACCGAGGGGGAAGAAGGGGCGACGTCGGTCGGGGGAATGTAGGGGCAATGCTGGCCGTGGGGAGGAGGGGCGACGTCGGTTGAGGGGGAGGAGTGGTGATGCCGGCTGGGGGAGAGGAGCCTCACCAATGATGAAGAGGAGGTGGAGAGAGAGAGAGAGAGAGATCGAGCGCACATGAAAGAAAAGAAGAAATTTAAGAATTTTTAATCTAACCTACGGCAGCGGTTATCGAGCCACTGCCATAGATCTATGACAGTGGTTATCAAACTGCTACCATAGATCTATGATAGTGGTTACCCAAAATTGCTATTATAGATCTATGGCAGTGGTTCTATAACCGCTGCTGTAGATCTATAGCAGCGATTTTTGATAACCACTGTCATAGATTAAAAATAATTTTTTTTTATTTTTTTTAAATATTATATAATTTTAAAATTTAATGCCCATCTTCATCGTTCATTTTTTAAATAATTATTATTAGAGTATCTTCGCAAAAGATTGCCTCAATCCGATGGCCCTAGCTTCATCGATTAAAAAAATTTAATTTCGATGATCACGAACGATAATACAATGATCTGATAGATGAAGATCTTTGATAGGTCCAAAAGCCTGCAACAATGATCTCGATGATGTTTGTAGCATACTATCAAAGTTTCACTTCAATTGGATATCGTTATCATAGTCAATTTAGTATGGAAAGATTTCGACCGTTAAATTAGAAATAAGCGATCAAAGGGTTAAACGCCTTTCGATTATGAGCCAATTTTTTAGTTAAATGATCTTTGTTATAATTTTAAATATTTTATATGGTGATGATAGTAAAATTTAAATCATTTTTGTATAAACTATTTATGTTAAGCAGATATTGCAAAAGCACGAGCATAACAACCAGTGAAGTTTCAGAATGATTATCAGGAGACATATAGTTTTAGATCATTCTTCATCTCACGAGTTGAATTTTATAATCACCACCATAAAAAATAATTAAAGTAGTAGCAAGATCATTTATAAAAAAAATTATCTCATAATCGGATACCATTTGGTCTTTTGATCACTCGTTTATCATTTAATGATCGAAACTAATCTATACTAAATTGACCAAGATAACGATATTCAATTGAAGTAAAACTTTGATAGTATACTACAAATATCTATCAGATTATTGTATCATCATTCGTGATCATCGAAATTAAATTTTCTGATCAACGAAGCTAGGGCCATCGGATCGAGGCAACCTTTTGCGACGACACTCTAATGATAATTATTTAGATAATGAATGGTGAAGATGGATATTAAATTTTAAAATTATATAATATTTAATATATATATATATATATATATATATATATATATATATATATATGGCAGTGGTTACAATTAACTACTGCTATAAATCAAATTATAGCAGCGGTTCCTACTAACCACTGCTATAGGTCCGACTTATGGTAGAGGTTACAATGAATCACTGCTATAGATCGATCTATGGTAGTGATTTTTTGTAATCACTGCTATAAATCTGATCTACAGTAGCGATTTTCTATAACTGTTGCTATATGTCGGACCTATAGCAGCGGTTATAAAAACCGCTGTCATAGATCCGAGCTATAGCAGCAGTTAATAAAAATCACTGCCATAGGAGCTATGACAGCAGTTTCGAAAATCGTTGCCATAGTAAGTGCTGCCATAGGCCATTTTTATAGTAGTGAGGGTCTTTTAATCAAATAAAAATAAGAGTAAACTAACCTAATTAAATACGATCCTAACCCATTTAAGAACTTAATTAAATTAGATTTAATTCTAAGCCGGTAGCACAGAAATAAATTCCTATACCAATCAAACCATCTAGCAATGAGATCCGATGACTGGATAGATCAAAAGGTGTAGAATACCATCATTAGAACCTATGCGAATATAGTTTCCATATAATTCATCCCCTTGGCCATAATGTTCATAGGACACCTCAGAGTTCAACTGTCACCTCTCATCAGGTTGTCCATATTGTATTTCAAAATATCAAATCCATCTGATCGACTATCCTGGCCAAGGTTTTACTATATTGAAATACAGTGATACATTCTTCTCCAACTCCTAGAGTGGTCAATTTCATCTTGATCACACTCCGACTTCGCAAGTACTTGACTGTGCCTAGAAACCTTCCATTATTGAATTAGAAATTCAGTTAGTCTAGTACCAAAGCACAATGAGTTGCTTGCAAGTCACTAAGGTGATCTCAGGTCTAAGAGATACTTATACCTATATCCCATCAAAGACATTCTCGACAGCAAAATGCTCTGAAATTGGTCACGTTCAATGATGATGTACCCATACATCTCACCTATATGCCATACCAGTATCTTCACACTCCTTGGTTAAGAGGACAACCAACCTATATGGCATATAGCGATCTATACTCGATAGACGCTGTCATCTTAATTAACAGTCTATCATTTAGTCGTGAACAAATTTAAGGATTAATCGATAAATTCTCTCTTTATCAAAACTAAATAGTCGTAAGGACTTCATCACAACAATGGAGTTCATTAGAAGATGTAAATTTATGATGAAAAAAGATGCCAAAATATTTTTTTATTAATTAATAAATTAATTACAATATCTCAATCATTAACAGACTGACGATTAGCTTTGAAACATAATTTCCAACAACTCTTACTTGTCCTAAAGCCACTTGGTACAACATCTAATACTCATCTTTGACTTATGGTTATCGAACTTCTTGATTGTCAGGGCTTTAGTGAAGGGGTTGGCTAGGTTCTCCTTTCGATCGATCTTGTAAAGTTTGACATCACCATGATCCACAATCTCACGGATCAAATGAAAGTGGCATAGAATGTGCCTTATCTGCTGGTGTGCCTTCGGTTCCTTTGCTTGAGCTATGGCGCTAGTGCTGTCGCAATAGAGCAGGAGTGGGATATCAATGGAGGGTGCTACTCCAAGCTCAGTGATGAACTTTTTCAGCCACACAGTTTTCTTTGCTGTATTTGGTTCTGCTATATACTCTGCTTCGCAAACAGAGTCAGTCACTGTATACTGCTTGAAACTTTTTCAGCAGATGGTTCCACCATTTAGAGTAAAGATGTACCCCGATATACTTTTACTGTCATCATGGTCAGATTGAAAGCTGGAGTCTGTAAATCCTACAAGCTTTAGATCCGACTCACCATAAACCAACCATTGGTCCTTAGTATTTCTTAAATATTTAAGGATGGTTTTAACCACCTTCCAGTGATTTTCTTCAGGATCAGATTGGTATCTACTCACTACTCCTAGTGAGTATGCCACGTCTGATCTCGTACATGTCATTGCATATATAATAGACCCTACTATCGAAGCTTATAGAATTCTACTCATACGCTCTCTTTCTTCAGGAGTTATAGGACAATCCTTCTTAGAGAGAGAAATTTCTTGGCCTATCAGAAGATAACCCTTTTTGAAATTCTCCATGCTGAACCTCTTCAGCATAATTTTTATGTATGTGGATTGGGATATACCAAGCATCCTTTTAGATCTATCCCTATAAATCTACATCCTTAGGATGTAGGATGCTTCATCCAAGTCCTTCATGGAGAACTATGATGACAATCAGATTTTTATTCCTTATAGTGCGAGGATGTCATTCCCGATTAAGAGAATGTCATCCACGTACAAAATAAAAAATACCACTACTGGATCATTTGCCCATTTGTAAATGTAGGGTTCTTCTCCATTCTTAATGAAGCCATACGTTTTGATTACTTTATCAAAATGCATGTTCCAACTTCGAGATGCTTGCTTTAATCCATAAATGGATCTCTGAAGCCTGCACATCTTGGACTCATTTATGGATACGAATCCCTCAGGTTGTATCATATACACCTTTTCGGTTAGCTCTCCATTTAGGAAAGCCATCTTTAAATCCATCTACCAGATCTCATAGTCCAGATGGGCAGCTATTACAAACATTATTCGAATAAATTTGAGCATTGCCATTGGAAAGAATGTCTCGTCATAGTCAATACCTTAATATTGATGATACCTCTTGATAACCAGACGGGCTTTATAGGTTTCCACCTTTCCGTCTGCACCTCTTTTTCTTTTGAATATCCATTTACACCCAATAAATTTAACCTCTTCAAGTGGGTTAACTAATGTCCATACATCATTGACCTTCATGAAATCCATTTTGGATCTCATGACTTCTAACCATTTCTCAGAGTCGGATCTCTACATCGCATCCATATAAGTGATTGGATCCTCATTATTCTCATCGAGTTCGATGGGATCACCATCTTGGATCAAGAATCTATAGTATCTGTCTGGATGACGCGGTACTCTATCGGTTCATCTTAATAGTGCGGATTCACTAGGCTTCGGATCTGATCTAATCAAATCCGACTTAGGTCCAACATTCTATGTCGGACTTTCTATCTGTTGAACTTCATCAAGTTCAACCTTAGAGGCAACAGTTCCTTCACCAAGGAACTTCTTTTCTAAAAAAATCATCCTAAGGTTGACGAACATCTTTTATTCATCAGCATGATAGAAATAGTATTCTTTGATCTCTTTTAGGTACCCTATGAATGTACACTTGTCAGACCTAGGTCCAAGTTTGTCTGTAATTAACCATTTGACATAAGCCAGGCACCCCCAAATCCTAAGGTGTGAAAGTGCTGGCTTACGTTCTGTCCATATCTCATATGGGGTTTTAACTATAGACTTACTTAGAATCCTATTTAATAGATAAAAAGCCAATTCGAGTATATATCCCCAAAAAGATATTGGCAAGCTAGCAAATTCCATCATGGATCGGACCATATCTAACAGAGTCCAATTTCTCCTTTCAGACACATCATTATGCTGTGGTATTCTAGGAAGAGTCCATTGAAAGAGAATTCCATTCTTTCCTAAATATGTGAGAAACTCATCAGAAAGGTATTCTCCTCCTCAATCAGATCGAAGAGTTTTAGAACTAGAACTGATCTTCCATCTCCAATATTCAAGAACCTCTCGCCTTGCTCGAATCTTCTACTGACCTGCAACCCCTGCAATGAATTGCATATATGGTAAGGGCTACTGATATCCAATACCCAGTCAATAATATTACAAATAGAAAAATTGCAAAGAGTTATCATATAAATACCTTGTCCAGCAACAGCTTGCTTCTTTCTCTGCCTGTTTGGATCTAGGAAGGCAATGTACTAAGGACAGTTCCTCTTTCAGTGCTCCCACTTCTTATAAAAGAAGCATTCAGCTTGACTCTTATCGGGCTTGATCTTCTTGGTCTAGCCCTATACTGATGTCCCAGCCTGAACTTGCACCTTCTTTATTTTCTTCTTCTTGTTCTTCTTTCCTTTCCTAAAGGATCGAGAATTAGAAGATGAACCTTGCAGTAAGTTCACTGACTCTTTATGGAGCTAGTGATCCTTCTCAAAATTTTGAAGTAACCCTAGTAAGCCGTGGTAGTTTACTT
Source organism: Cocos nucifera (assembly GCA_006176705.1). Taxonomy (NCBI): domain Eukaryota; kingdom Viridiplantae; phylum Streptophyta; class Magnoliopsida; order Arecales; family Arecaceae; genus Cocos; species Cocos nucifera. The sequence continues at coordinate 62,320 of QRFJ01005599.1, forward strand.
CAGGCTTTGTCATTCTATAATGAGTAAGGAAAGGAAGATGGGACTTTGGAAGCGAGTTCAGTATTGCATTTTTCTCAGGTTGTTCATGCAAGAAAAATCCGAGTTTGCTCAAGTGCTCTATCAACTCGATCATGTACAGTACATGATCAGTGATAGAGGCTCCATCCCATATTCTGGTGTTAAAGATGGTGCAACTAGCCTTGTGCCTCTCAATGTCATCGGGTGTGCCAAAAGAATCCTCCAATACTTGGAGCATTTCATTTGGCTGAGCTATCTCAAACCTGTGACTGAACTCATCACTCATCATAAGCAGCATAATGCAGCGCACCATGGTTTGATCGCTGAGCCACTTTTGATAAGTATCTCTGACTGTTCCACGTGCATTGGCAGCTGGCTCCTTAGGTGCAGGATCGATCAGCATATATAGGATCCATTCATGCTTTAGGATAATCTTCAACTTTCAGTACCAGCTACCGAAGTTGGATCCCACCAACTTATCATTGTCCAACAACGATCGAAGCAATAGGAAAGTGGCCATGTCTGCACAAAGAAAAACTAAATCTAATTAGTAATTGATTCATTAAATCTAAATATTTAGATTTTAATCAAAAGGTTTCTTTCATTATTTTATTCGAATTGGTAGTCTCTACCTCCAATTCGAGGAATTATCCTAATTTCTTAGTGGGTACTAAAATCCACGTAGATTACACATGAGCCCAACTTTAGTTGGCCAATCCATGTACATCTAAGGATAGGTTCATAACCAATTATTTCTTCAAATATTTTTTAGTAATTAAATTTTACCCCAGCCCCTGATCAGTTGGCTTTGGTCTTCTCAGAAAAGAGTCCAGTTAGGTCCAACCATTAACATGATCATACTTAGCCCATCTAACCAATGAATGATCAGCCCAACATTGGTTGGCCCACCTGACCACCATTTAGAAAGATGTATCAAAGAGATCATATAATGAATGATAATTCCATCAACCGATAAGCACCAGGCCTTTGGGCCTCCAATGATTATCCAACTGATGGACCCATTATCATCCACTTTAATGGGAGGCTATGATCCAATTATCATATAACTATTTTATTTTAGGGATCTAATAATTTTAGAGGATTTATTTATAGAAGTGAGTAAGTCAGATTAACCAGCTTGTCATGATCATCCCACTGGCTTCACTAAGTCAGCTTAATGGAGACCACTAATAGGTTGGTCTAGGAGCACCTAAATTAGTCACACTGATTTACCTAACTGACATGGGTCAGCTCGAATAGTTAAGCGATTCAATCAAAACATAATTTCATCAAAAGGCCAGGTAAGTTCGATCGATGGGACGGTCTACCAAAGCTTGCCTTAGACATCATCAAAAATGGTCAGATAAGCGGGCTGGCAATTAAAAACCATCGGTCTGGTTTATCTTAGACACCTATTGGTTTAATTAGTTTCAATTAGATCAACCTAACAGTTCAAGCTAGACCACGTAGCCAAGAATCAAGTATTGGAAATTATGTCCCAAAGCCAATCATTTGTTGAAAATTATGTTTCAAAGTCAATCGTCAGTCTGTTGATGGTTGAAATATTATAATTAATTTATTAATTAATAAAAAATATTTTGGCATCTTTTTTCATCATAAGTTTACATCTTCTAATGAACTCTATTGTTGTGATAAAGTTCTTAGGACTATTTAGTTTCGATAAAGAGAGAATTTATCGATTAGTCTTTAAATTTATTCACGATCAAATGATAGGCTGTTAATTAGGACAACAGCATCTATCAAGCATAGATCGCTATATACTATATAGGTTGATTGTCCTCTTAACCAAAGAGTGTAGAGACACTGATATGGCATATAGGTTAGATGTATGGATACATAGTCATTGAACGTGACCAACTCTAGAGCATTCTACTGTCAAGAATGTCTCTGATGGGATATAGGTACAAGTATCTTTTAGATCTGAGATTACCTCAATGACTTGCAAGCAACTCACTATGCTTTGGTATCGGACTAATTGAATTTCTAATTCAGCAATGGAAGGCTTCTAGACATAGTCAAGTACTTGCGAAGTTGTAGTGTGATCAAGATGGAATTGACCACTCCAAGAATTGGAGAAGAATGTATCACTGTATTTCAATATAGCAAAATCTTGGTCAGGATAATACATCAGATGGATTTGGTATTTTAAAATACAATATAGACAACTTGATCAGAGTTGACAGTTGAACTCTGATGTATCCTATGAGCATTATGGTCAAGGGGATGAATTATATAAAAACTATATCCGCATGAGTTCTAAGGATGGTGTTCTACACCTTCGACCTATCCGATCGTCGGATATCATTGCTAGATGGTCACTTTGATTGGTACAAAAATTTATTCCTCTACTATCAACTTAGGTTCGGACCTATGAGGTCACACATATTAGAGCTTATAATCTGATCGGATGATTGATCAATGATTAAGAATCATTCTAGGGTTAAATAATAAATATGATTGGTGTTTAACCTAGTGCAAGTATCGCAGGAGGATCAATTAGCAATTGGATTGCTAATTATCTTAATTTGAATAAGCCAATAGGTTGAGATTAAGTCTAATTAAATATGATTTAATTAGATTTGGTTTGGACTTGATTGAATCAAGTCTAATTAGTTTATTGGATAAGCCAAGTGCAAGGAAGAACTAGTCCTAGTCTAACTAGGACTCGGATTAATCCAATTTTTTAATTTGATTAGAAAATAAATTAAAATTAAATCTAATTTAATTAAATTCTTAAATGGATTAGGGCCTTATTTAATTAAGTTGGTTTAATCTTAATTTTATTTGGTTAAAAGATCTTGTTTTATCAAGTCAAAATAGGAGTCCTAGTGTGACTAGGACTCCCTATCTCCTTGCGCCACCTTGGTCCCAATGCTCTCCATACCTATTTTTTAGGTATTTTTCATGAAAAATCCCTTTCTTCCTGATTTTCATGCCCCCTCTCTCCCTCCAAGTCAAATTTGGAAGTTAGGTGGAAGACCAAGTCAAAGGAGGAATTGATTTTGCTTAGGATTCTATAAGATAGAATTCTTATTGACCAAAACATCTTTCCTTGAGTGCCACCCCCTCTTTTAATTAATTTTTCTCTTATTTTATAAAATTAATCTTTTTTTTTGTGCACCCTCCCTTACTGATCCATGCCAGAAATTGTGGAGGAGGCGCCCAAGAGTTGGGCACCCCAACAACTTCCCATATTTGGATATTCCTAGTCTAAAAATTTGACCTAACTTGGACTCTTCTTTTTTTCTATTTATTGGATGAATTTTATTCTAATTTTTTTGTACAATATAGAGATTTGGGAGAGGTTTGGGGTATGAAAAAATCAAAGAAAGAGAGTCTTTGGGTGTGGGGGTTCTATAGGCACCAAACTAGGTGTCTAGGTGAGAGAAAAGAGGAGAAGAAGAGGGTCCTCTTCTAGGGTTGTTTTATTTTCAATCTCTCCTCCTTTCGTTTAAATTTTTTTTGAGAGAGTCTCAGATTAGCAAACTCTCATCTTCCTTCTCATATTTTGGAGAGTCCAAATTTTGAAGTAGGAAGCATCGGATCGACCATTGAAGAAGGATCAGTATAGTACTAGCATGCTGTGTTGATTTTCTACATCGAATTTTAGATAAGAGATCATAGGCTCGTGTGGATGACTCCTAGAGATCGGATGCATGTGCGGCTCATGACATCATCCTCAAGCTCAGATCAATAAGTTAGAACATCTAAACTTGCTCAGATAATAGATCTGATCTATAAACTTCATATCTGCATTTGATGTAGTGTAGATCTAGGTTGATTTGATCAACCTTTTTTTTTATTTGATTTTAATTTTTAATTTAATATCATACCTTAATCATATAATAGATCTAAGATCTAGGTGTTTACATGATTATTTAAATAAATTTTAGATTTATTTAAGTCTTTCGCTGCAAGATCTTGAAAAAGTTTCAAGATCTACCTATGAAATCCTAGATCTGGTTCCTTCAATTGGTATCAGAGCCTATGTTCTTATTACATGATTTTTGTGTATGTCTAGATTATTTCTTAAATTAGAACTAATTTATAATATAATTATTAAATTTAAAATTAAAAAAAATAAAATAAAATATTTTAGATTGCACAGACTGCCATAAGGTTGTTCTGCTATAAGGTTTACCCCTTACAGTGAATAAATTGTCTTAGTACGTGCTGAGCTAAAATATTGATCATAAAATTTTAGATTAGATCTAAGAGATTTTATGATCTAATTAAAAATATTTTAATCTAATTTCAATCATCATAAATATGTTAGATTTGATCTAGAAAGATTTATGATTGATTATTATTGAAACTATTTCAATTACATGAACCTGTTTAGATTAGATCTAAAGTAGTTTTATGTTTATTTTACTTGCATATTGATTATGAATCAAACATGCAACTTGGTTGATAGAACCATATTGTAAAAATATTTTATAAATATAAAAATTATTTTTGAAAAGTCCAAACCCCAACCCTCAGTCCCAAAACTTAATTGAGAATTAAGAAGTTGATTGATTAGGATCTAGGATTGTGAATTGAAGATCCTAAGACACAAATCATAACACATTGGGTTAAATGGGTTAGTGGAGATTAGGTCCATTAATTGGGTTAGACCTAGGGTTAGATTAAAGAATGGACTTAATTAGAGAATTGACTAAATCTAATCAATTATTGTCTTAGATTAGGTCAAGGATTCTCTAGATCAATTACAATAGTTGTAGTTGGTCAAGTCCATGTCTTTAACAAGACCCAAGATGGACTTGATTCTTGGCTATGCAGTCTAGCATGAACTGTTAGGTTGATCTAATTGAAACTAATTAAACCAGTTGGTGTCTAAGGTAAACCAGACCAGTGGTTTTTAATTGGCAGCCCGCTTACCTGGCCATTTTTGATGGTGTCTAAGGCAAGCCTGGCAGACCCTTCCACTGATCGAACTTACCTGGCCTCTTGGTGAGATTATGTTTTGATCGGATCGCTTGACTATTCGAGCTAACCCATGTCAGCTAGGTAAATCAGTTTGACTGATTTAGGTGCTCCTAGACCAGCCTATTAATGGTCTCCCTTAAGCTGACTTGGTGAAGTTAGTGGAAGGATCATGACAAGCTGGTTAATCTGACCTACTCACTTCTATAAATAAATTTTCTAAAATTATTAGGTTCCTAAAATGAAATAGTTATATGATAACTGGATCATAGCCTCCCATTAAAGTGGATGATAATGGGTCCATCAGTTGGATAATCATTGGAGGCCCAAAGGCCTGGTGCTTATCGATTGATGGAATTATCATTCATTATATGATCTCTTGGATACATCTTTCTAAATGATGGTCAGGTGGGCCAACCAAAGTCGGGCCTGATCATTCATTGGTTGGATGGGCCAAGTATGGTCATGTTAATGGTTGGACGTAATTAGACCCTTTTTCTGAGAAGGCCAAAGCCAATTGATCAGGGCTTGGGGCAAAATTTAATTATTAAAAATTATTTAAAAAATAATTAGTTATGAACCTACCCTTAGATGTACATGGATGGGCCAATCAAAGTTGGGCTTGTATACAGTCTATGCGGATTCTAGTATCTACTAAAGAATTAGGATAATTTTTTGAATTGGAGGTAAAGGCTACAATTCGAATAAAATAGTGGAAGAAATATTTTGTTTAAAGTCCAAATTTTTAGATTTAATGAATCAATTACTAATTAGGTTTTGATTTTTTTTTATGTAGACATGGCCACTTCTCTATCGTTCTGATCATTGTTGGACAATGATAAGTTGGTGGGACCCAACTTTGGTAGCTGGTATCAAAAGTTGAAGATTATCCTAGAGCATGAACGGATCCTAAATGTGCTAACGGATCCTTCATCTGAGGAGCTAGCTACCAATGCATGTGGAATAATCAGATGCGATGCGCTGCATTATGACCGAACCACGATGCGCTGCATTATGTTGGCTACGATGAGCGACGAGTTTAGTTGCAAGTTTAAGATAGCTCAGCCAAATAAAATGCTCCAAGTATTAGAGGATTCTTTTGGCACATCCGATGACGTTGAGAGGCACAAGACTAGCTGCACTATTTTCAATGCTAGAATACGGGGTGGAGCCTCTGTCACTGATCATGTACTGTATATGATCGAGCTAATAGAGCGCTTAAGCAAACTCGGCTTTTTCTTGCATGAACAACTTAAAAAAGATGCCATACTAAACTCACTACCAAAGTCCTATCTTCCTTTCCTTACTCATTACGGAATGACAAAGCCTAAAGTAAACTACCATGGCTTACTGGGGTTACTTCAGAACTTTGAGAAGGATCGCCAACTTCATAAAGAGTTGGTGAACTTAGTGGGAGGTTCGTCTTCTCATTCTCAATCCTTTGGGAAAGGGAAGAAGAACAAGAAGAAGAAAGCCAAGAAGGTGCATGTTCATGCTAGGACACCTGTGCAGGCTTAGACCCTAAAGACCAAGCTCGATAAGAGTCAAGCAGAATACTTTTTTTGCAAGAAGCAAAGGCACTAGAAGAAGAACTATTCTCAGTACATTGCCTTTCTGAATCCGAACAGGCAGAGAAAGAAGCAAGCTATTGCTGGGCAAGGTATTTATATGATAACTCCTTATAATTTCTCTATTTATGATATTATTGATTGAATATTGGATACTGATAGCTCTTACCATATTTGCAATTTGTTGTAGAGGTTGTAGGTCAGTAGAAGATTCGAGCAAGATGAGAGATTCCTGAACGTTGGAGATGGAAGACCAGTTCCAATTCCAGCTTTAGAAATTTTGAAACTTCTATTTGAATCTCATACCGTTGTTCTTAGTGATTATCATTTCTATCCTAGTTTTTTTTTAAATCTCATTTCTGTAGGCCTTTTGGCCATGAACAATTATGAAATTTCAATAAAGAAACAAGTTTGTAATGTCATTGTGAATGGTGTTACTGCTTTCTGTGGACAATTGAACAATGGTGTATATATGTTATCACATCTTGTTAATGTAGTCTATTCTACTAGCAAGTATCCTAGATTAGATAGTGTATTAGATATCTACTTATGGCACTATAGGCTGGTCATATAAACAAGAATAGGATAAATAAGTTGACTCAGAAGGAAATCCTCGAAGTTAATGAATGCGAATTACTTCCATCTTGTGAGTCCTGTCTTCTTAGTAAAATGACCAAGTTACCTTTCACTGAAAAAGGTGAGAGAGCCAATGAGCTCTTAGGTCTAGTACATACTGATGTATGTAGACCAATAAGCACAAATGCCAAAGATGGATATGTCTACTTCACCACTTTCACAGATGATCTATCCAGATATGGATATGCCTATCTGATGAAACATAAGTCGGATTTTCTTGAAATATTCAAACCATTCCAAGGTGAAGTAGAAAACAAACAGAAAAAAGTATTAAAACTCTTCGATCTGATCGAGGAGAAGAATATCTTTTTGATGAGTTTCTCACATATCTAAGAGAGAATGGAATTATCTCTCAATAGACTCCTCCTAGAACACCACAGCATAATGGTGTGTCTGAAAGAAGGAATCGAACTTTGTTAGACATGGTTCGATCCATGATGGGATTTGCCAGCTTGCCGATATCCTTCTAAGGATATGCACTCAAATTCGCTTGTTATCTATTAAATAGGATTCCAAGTAAGTCTGTAGTTAAAATTTCATATGAGATATGGACAGGACGTAAGCCAACACTTTCACACATTAGGATTTGGAGGTGCCCGGCTTATGTCAAATGATTAGTTATAGACAAACTTGAACCTAGGTCTGACAAGTGTACATTCATAGGATATCCAAAAGAGACCAAAGAATACTATTTCTACTATGCTGATGAACAAAAGGTGTTCGTCAGCCTTAGGGCAATCTTTTTAGAAAGGAAGTTCCTTGGTGAAGGAACTATTGCCTCTAAGATTGAACTTAATGAAGTTCAATAGGTAGAAAGTCCGACACAGAATATTCAATCTAAGTCGGATTTGATCAGATCAGATCTAAAGCTTAGTGAACCCGCACCATTAAAACGATCCGATAGAGAACCCCATCATCTGGATAGATACTATGGATTCTTGGTCTAGGATGGTGTCCCATCGAACTCGATGAGAATGATGAGGACCCGAACACTTATATGGATGCGATGCAGAGATCCGACTCTAAGAAATGGGTAGAAGCCATGAGATCTGAAATGGATTCCATGAAGGTCAATGGTGTATGTACATTAGTTGACTCACCTGAAGGGGTTAAATCCATTGGGTGTAAATGGGTCTTTTAAAGGAAGAGGAGCACTGATGAAAAGGTGGAGACCTATAAAGTCCGTCTGGTTGCCAAGGGATATCATCAACGTTATGGTATTGACTATGATGAGACATTCTCTCCTATGGTAATGCTCAAGTCCATTCAGATCATGCTTTCCATTGCAGCCCATCTGAACTGTGAGATCTGGTAGATGGATGTGAAGACAGCTTTCCTAAATGGAGAGCTGACAAAGAGGTGTATATGATACAACCTAAAGGATTCACATTCATAGATGAGTCCAAGGTGTGCAAGCTTTAGAGATCCATTTATGGATCGAAGCAGACATCTCGGAGTTGGAACATGCATTTTGATAAAGTGATCAAAATGTATGGCTTTGTTAAGAATGGAGAAGAACCCTGCATTTACAAATGGGCAAATGATCCAGCAGTGGTATTCCTTATTTTGTACGTGGATGATATTCTCTTAATCGAAAATGACATCCCTGCACTATAAGGTATAAAAGTTTGGTTGTCATCATAATTCTCCATGAAAGACTTGGGTGAAGCATCCTACATCCTAGGGATGAAGATCTATAAGGATAGATCTAAAAGGATGCTTGGTATATCCCAATCCACGTACATAGAAACTGTGCTGAAGAGGTTTGGCATAGAGAATTCCAAAAAGGACTATCTTCCAATAGGCCAAAAAATTTCTATCTAAGAAGGATTGTCCAACAACTTCTAAAGAGAGAGAGAGTGCATGAGTAGAAATCCATATGCTTCGACAGTGGGATCTATTATATATGCAATAACATGTATGAGACCAGACGTGGCATACTCACTAGGAGTAGTGAGTAGATACCAATCTAATCCTAGAAAAAATCACTGAAATATTGTTAAAACCATCCTTAAGTATTTAAAAAATACTAAGGACCAATGATTGATTTATGGTGAGTCAGATCTGAAGGTTGTGGAGTTTACAAACTTCAGCTTTCAATCTGATCATGATGATAGTAAATGTGTGTTGGGATATATCTTTACTCTAAATGGTGGAGCTATTTGCTGAAAAAGTTTCAAGCAGCATATAGTGGCTGACTTTATTTGCGAAGCAGAGTACATGGCAGCATCAGATGCAGTAAAGAAAGCTATGTGGCTGAGAAAGTTCATCATCGAGCTTGGAGTAGCACCCTCCATTGATGGTCCAGTCCTGTTCTACTACAACAGCACTGGCGCCATAGCTCAAGCAAAGAAATTAAAGGCACATCAGGGGACAAAGTACATTCTACATCGCTTTTATTTGGTCCATGAGATCGTGGATCGTGGTGACGTCGACCTTCAGAAGATCGATGGAAAGAAGAACCTAGCCGACTCCTTCACTAAAGCTCTGACAATCAAGGAGTTTGACAACCATAAGTCGAAGATAGGTATTAGATACTGTGCCAAGTGGCTTTAGGACAAGTAGGAGTTGCTAGAAATTATGTCCCAAAGCTAATCATTTATTGGAAATTATGTCTCAAAGTTAATTGTCAGCCTGTTGACGGTTGAGATAGGCATCTTTTTTCATTACAAGTTTACATCTTCTAATGAACTCCATTATTGTGATGAAGTCCTTAGAACTATTTAGTTTCGATAAAGAGAGAATTTATCAATTAGTCCTTAAATTTATTTACGACTAAATGATAAACTGTTAATTAGGACAACAACGTCTATCGAGCATAGGTCTCTATATGCCATATAGATTAGTTGTCCTCTTAACCAAGGAGTGTAGATGAGATGTATGGATACATCGTCATTGAACGTGACCAACTCCAGAGCATTCTGTTGTTGAGAATGTCTCTGATGGGATAAGGTATAAGTATCCTTTAGATCTGAGATCACCTCAGTGACTTGCAAGCAACTCATTGTGCTTTGGTACCGGAGTAACTGAATTTCTAATTCAGCAACGGAAGGCTTCTGGGCATAGTTAAGTACTTACGAAGTCAGAGTGTGATCAAGATGGAATTGACCACTCCAAGAGTTGGAGAAGAATATATCACTGTACTTCAATATAGCATAACCTTGGCCAGAGTAATCCATCAGATGGATTTGATATTTTGAAATACAATGTGGATAACCTAATCGGAGTTGATAGTTGAACTTTGATGTGTCCTATGAGCATTGTGGTCAAGGAGATGAATTATATGGAAACTATATCCATATGGGTTCTAAGGATGGTGTTCTACACCTTCGACCTATCCGACCGTTGGGTATCATTGCTAGATGATCACTTCGATTGGTATAGAAATTTATTCCTATGCTACCAACTTAGATTCGAATCGATGAGGTTACACACATTAGAGCTTATGATCTGATCGGATGGTTGATCAATGATTAAAAATTATTCTAGGATTAAACAATCAATACGATTGGTGTTTAACCTAGTGCAAGTATTGCAGGAGGATCAATTAGCAATTGGATTGCTAATTAACTTAATTTAATTAAGTCAATAGATTAAGATTAAATTTAATTAAATATAATTTAATTAGATTTAGTTTGGGCTTGATTGGATCAAGTTCAATTGATTTATTGGATAAGCCAAGTGCAAGGAAGAACTAGTCCTAGTCTAACTAGGACTCGGATTAATTCAATTTTATAATTTGATTAGAAAATAAATTAAAAATAAATCTAATTTAATATAATTTAATTAAGTCCTTAAATAATTTAGGGTCTAATTTAATTGAATTAGTTTAATCTTGATTTTATTTTATTAAAAGATCTTGTTTGACCAAGTCAAAATAGGAGTCCTAGTGTGACTAGGACTCCCTATCTCCTTACGCCACCTTGGTACCAACGCCCCCCATACCTATTTTTTAGGTATCTTTTATAAAAAATACCTTTTTTTCTAATTTTCATGCCCCCTCTCTCCCTCCAAGTCAAATTTGAAAGTTAGGTGGAAGACCAAGTCAAAGGAGGAATTGGTTTTGCTTAGAATTCTATGAGATAGAATCCTTATTGACCAAAACATCTTCTCTTGAGTGCCACCCCCTCTTTTAATTAATTCTTCTCTTATTCTATGAAAATAATCTTTATTTTTGGGCACCCTTCATTGCTGATTCATGCCAAAAATTGTGGAGGAGGAGCCCAAGAGTTGGGCGCCCCAATAACTTCACATGTTTGGATATTCCTAGTCTAGAAATTTGACCTAACTTGGACTCTTCTTTTTTTCTATTTATTACATAAATTTTATTTTATTTTTTTATAGAATATAGAGCTTTGGGAGAGGTTTGGGGTGTAAAAAAATTAGAGGAAGAGGGTCCTTGGGTGTGGGTGTTCCATAGGCACCAAACTAGGTGTCTAGGTGAGAGAAGAGAAGAAGAAGAGGGTCTTCTTCTAGGGCTATTTTATTTTTAATCTCTCCTCCTTTCTTTTAAATTTTTTTGAGAGAGTCTCAAATCAGCAAACTCTCATCTTCCTTCTCATATTTTGGAGAGTTCAAATTTTGAAGAAAGGAGCATCAGATTGACCATCGAAGAAGGATCAGCATAGTACTAGCATGCTATGCTGATTTCCTGCATTGGACTTCAGATCAGAGATCGTAGGCTCGTGCAGACGACTCCTAGAGGTCGAACACGTGTGTGGCTCGTATCTTCATCCTCAAGCCCAGATCAGTAAGTTAGAATATCTAAACTTGCTCAAGTAATAGATCTGATCTATAAACTTCATACCTGCATTTGATGTAGTGTAGATCTAGGTTGATTTGATCAACTTTTTTTCTTTCTTATTTGATTTTAATTTTTAATTTAATATCATACCTTAATCATATAATAGATCTAAGATCTAGATATTTATATAATTATTTAAATAAATTTTAGATTTATTTAAGACTTCTACTACAAGATCTTGAAAAAGTTTCAAGATCTATCTGTGAAATCCTAAATCTGGTTCCTTCATCAAGTCCATCTTGGGTCTTGCTAAGACATGGACTTGACCAACTACAACTATTGTAATTGATCTAGAGAATTCTTGACCTAATCTAAGATAATAATTGATTAGATTTAGTTAATTCTCTAATTAAGTTCATTCTTTAATCTAACCCTAGGTCTAACCCAATTAATGGACCTAATCCCCACTAATCAATTTAACCCAATGTATTATAATTTGTTTCTTAGGATCTTCAATTCACAATTCTAGATCCTAATCAATCAACTTCTTAATTCTTAATTAAGTTTTAGGCTGAGGATTGGAATTCGACTTTTTAAAAATAATTTTTATATTTATAAAATATTTTTATAATATGGTTCTATCAACCAAGTTGCATGTTTGATTCATAATCAATATGCAAGTAGAATAAATATAAAACTACTTTAGATCTAATCTAAATAGGTTCATATAATTGAAACAGTTTCAATAATAATCAATCATAAATCTTTCTAGCTCAAATCTAATATATTTATAATATTTAAAATTAGATTAAAATATTTTTAATCAGATCATAAAATTTTTTAGATCTAATCTAAAATTTTATGATCAATATTTTAGATCAGTACGTAATAAGATAACCTATTCACTGTAAGAGGTAAATCTTATAGCAAGACAACCTTATGGCAGTCCGTGCAATCTAAAATATTTTATTTTTAGATCTAAAATTATTTTAAATCTATTAAATTATAAATAAAATAAGATTAAATATAATAAATTTATGATTAGAGTCAGATCATCACGAACTAAGATAATCTTTTTACTATAAGGGATAAACCTTACAGCAGGATAACCTTATAGCAGTTTATGAGATCTATTTTTTTTTAATTTTAAATTTAATAATTAGATCATAAATTAGATTTAATCTAAGAAATAATCTAAACATACATAAAATCATGTAATAAGAATCTAGGCTCTGATATCAATTGAAGGAACCAGATCTAGGATTTCATGGATAGATCTTGAAACTTTTTCAAGATCATGCAGTAAAAAATTTAAATAAATTAAATATTTATTTAAATAAATATATAAATATCTAGATCTCAAATCTATTACATGATCAAGGCATGATATTAAATTAGAAATTAAAATCAAACAAGAAAGACCCTTTTCTTCTTCTTTATTCTTTTCTAGATATCCTGATTTATGTTTTTAATATCTCCATTATCTAGATGAATTTTTTTTTAATTTTTTTACACCAAAGAGGACTCTTAAATGTATACAATCCACAAAAGTTTTAGCTAAAAATTCTTTTTAAATAATAAGATATGTAGAATCCAAGTTAGGTCAAAAACCTAGACTAGGAAGGACCAAATAAGGGAAGTTGTTGGGGCATCCAACTCTTAGGCGCCCCCACCTCTTTTTCTACTGTGGACTAGCAAGGGGGGTGCACAAGAAAATGTCCTATTTTACCATGAAAATCAAAAAAAAAAAGGATGGATGGGTCGGCACACTTATGGGAAGAGTTTTGGTTGACAAGGATTCTATCTTATAAAATCCTTAAGCAAAACTAATTCTTCTTTTGACTTGGTCTTCCAACAAACTTCCATATGAGAAAAAGAAAGAGAGAAGAGAGATGTGAGAAACCTTTGGGCATGGAGATTATTCACATAAAAATACAAAGAGAAAAGGATGGGGCGTGAGGATTAGGTGGCGTAAGGAATAGGGAGTCTTAGTCACACTAGGACTCCTGTTTTGACTTGGTCAAACAAGATCTTTTAACCAAATAAAAATAAGAATAAACCAACCCAATTAAATTAGATTAAAATAAATTTAATTTTAATTTAATTTTTTAATTAAATTAGAAAATTGTGTTGACCTGAGTCCTAATTAGACTAGGATTAGTTCTTCTTTGCACTTGACATATCCAATAAGCCAATTAGACTTGATCCAATCATGCTCAAATCAAACCTAATTAAATTATATTTAATTAAACTTAATCTCAATCTTTTAGATTAATTAAATTAAGCTAATTTGTAATTAAATTGCTAATCGATCCTCCTACAATACTTGCACTAGGTTAAACACCAATCGTATTGATTATTTTACCCTAAAATGATTCTAAATCGCTGATCAACCATTCGATCAGAACATAAACTTTAATATGTGTGACCTCATAGATTCAAACCTAAGTTAGTAGTATAAGAATAAATTTTTGTACCAATCAAAGTAACCATCTCGCAATGATATCCGACGGTTGGATAGATCAAAAGGTATAGAACACCATCCTTAGAATCCATGCGAATATAGTTTTCATATAATTTATTTTCTTGACCATAATGATCGTAGGATACCTCAGAGTTCAACTGTCAACTCTGATCAGGTTGTCTACATTGTATTTTAAAATATCAAATCCATTTGATGGATTATCCTGGCCAAGATTTTGCTATATTAAAATACAGTGATATATTCTTCTCAAACTCTTGGAGTGGTCAATTTCATCTTGATCATACTCTGACTTCGTAACTACTTGACTGTGTCCAGAAGCCTTCCATTGCTGAATTAGAAATTTAGTTAGTCTAGTATCAAAGCATAGTGAGTTGCTTGCATGTCACTGAGGTGACTCAGGTCTAAGGAATACTTATACCCATATCCCATCAAAGATATTCTCGATAGCAGAATACTCTAAAGTTGGTCATGTTCAATGACGATATACCCATACATCTCACCTGTATGCCATACTAGTATCTCCACACTTCTTGGTTAAGAGGACAACCAACCTATATGGCATATAGCGACATCTGCTCGATAGACGTAGTCGTCCTAATTAACAGCTTATCATTTAATCATGAACAAATTTAAGGACTAATCGATAAATCCACTTTTTATCGAAACTAAATAGTCCTAAAGACTTCATCACAATAATGGAGTTCGTTAGAACATGTAAATTTATGATGAAAAAGATGTCAAAATATATTTTATTAATTAATAAATTAATTATAATATCTCAATCATTAACAGACTGATGATTGACTTTGGAACATAATTTCTAATATAGTTGACAAACTGGATTTCCACGATGATCTTACTGAAGAGCGGGGCGAACCCATGGAAGACCTTGTGGCTGTCCTCCTAAATGACGGGGATGCAGAGTATATGGTGCATATCAGCTCCAACTTGAGAGATGAAGTCTGAGAATAGCTTATCGCTTTCCGACGGAGAAATGCCGACGTCTTCACTTAGATTCCAGCAGATATGCTGGGGATTGATGCCAAGATCATGGAACATCGAGTAGCTGTTAACCCCAAGTACAAACTAGTGAAGAAAAAAATTTGAGATCATGCACCGAAAAGGCAGAATACGATAGCAAAGAAAGTAGATAAGCTCCTTAAAGCTGGATTCATTTGGGAAGTCAACTATCCCACTTGGGTCTCCAATATGATCCTGGTCAAGAAGGCCAATGGCAAGTGAAGAATATGCATTGACTTTAAGAAGCTAAACAAAGTCTATCCAAAGGATAGCTATCCCCTGCTCAGAGTCGATCAACTGGTGGATGCAACCTCAGGCCATGAGCTCCTTACCTTCATGGATGCCTTCTCCGACTATAACCAAATCCAGATGGCATTAGAGGATGAGGAGAAAACTATTTTTATTACTGACCATGCTCTTTATTATTATAAGATAATGCCTTTTGGATTTAAAAATGCAGGTGCAATCTATCAACATCTTATTAATAAAATCTTCAAAGAGCAGATTGACCACAACATGGAGGTCTATGTAGATGACATGCTTGTCAAGAGCTAGACTTTAATCAATCATGTTGGCGACCTTAAGGAGACCTTCGATGCTCTCTGAAAGTATAAAATAAAGCTAAATCTGATCAAATGCGCCTTCGGGGTAACCTCAAAAAAATTTTTGAGATTCATGGTGTCAAGACATGGCATCGAAGCTAACCCGAAGAAGATCCGAGCCATACAGAAGATGACTACCCCAAGATCAATAAAAGAAGTTCAGTGCCTGACTGAAAAGGTGGCATCTCTGAATTGCTTTGTCTTAAAGTCAGTCGAGCGATGCATGCCCTTCTTCTAGGTTCTTAAATAACCAAAGAACTTCTATTGGACTACGAAAAGTCAGCAAGCATTTGAAGAGCTTAAAAACTACCTCAGCTCGCCTCCCCTACTGGCCAAGCCCAAAATTGGAGAAGAGTTATTCCTCTACCTAGCGATCTTCTCTATGATGCTGGCAGCTGTCCTAATCAAAGAAGAGGCAAAAGTGCAACAACCAATCTACTGCATAAGCCGAGTCTTGAGAGATGCGGAGACTAGGTATACTAAATTAGAAAAATTAACTTACGCTCTTCTAATTACAGCCAGAAGACTTTGGCGTTACTTCTAGGGGCATATAGTAATACTTCTTATAAACCAGCCAATCAGGGTAGTCCTTTATCGAATGAATGCCTCTGGGAGAATTGCAAAGTGGTTAAGCGAGCTCACAAACTTTGACATCAACTACCAACCCTGGCCATCAATCAAGGCTCAGATACTAGTTGACTTCATAATTGAGTGCATAATTCCTGATGATGTCGAACTTGAGCAGCATGAAGCCAGCATTTTGTGGTTGCAATCGAGCTCCCTCGAAGAAAGAGTGGATCTTTCCGAAGGTTTCTAGGCCTTGTATGTAGATTGCTCTTCTAATGCTTCAGGTGCAGGCACTGGGCTTATCTTGATCAACCCAGAAGGTATTGTCATCGAGTATGTACTATGCTTCAAGTTTTCGGCAATAAATAATGGGGCTGAATATGAAGTTCTGATAGTAGGACAAAGGATAGCCAAGGAGTTGGAAGCAGACCTTCTTCGAGTGTATAGTAATTTCCAACTGATAGTCAGACAAGTTAGTGGTAGTTATGAAGCTCGAGAGAAAAGTATGATAAAGTATCTCGAGAAAGTAAAGAATTTAATTCCAGCCTTCAAGAGTTTCAGCATCCAACGAATTTCGAGAGCAAAAAATACCAGAGCCAACCTTCTTTCTAAATTGGTCACACTAGCTCCAGTCGAACTATCTAAGGAGGTTTACTTCGAAGTTCTGAAATGCTCGAGTTTGGAAGAACTATAATCTATGATGCAGATTGAGCATGAGCCGAGTTGGATTGATCCACTGGTCACTTACCTCAAAGATGGGATCCTACCTCATGATCCGAAAGAAGTCCAAAAAATTAAGAAATCAGACATTCCGATATATTCTCTATGAGGGCAAATTATACAAAAGATCATATTCACTACCACTTTTAAGATGCCTTCGACCCTTCGAAGCCAATTTTACATTGTGGGAGGTACATGAAGGAATTTATGAAAACCATCTGGGTGCCACATCCCTATCTCACAAGCTACTTCGGCAAGGCTATTACTATCCAACCTTGTATTGAGACTTCCTGGACTATGTTAGAAGGTGCGACCGTTGTCAAAGAAATGCTAGTATTCAGAGATGGCCGACCTTCAAGCTTATTCCCTTAAGTGCCCCTTGGTCATTTACATAATGGGGGATGGATATACTCAGCCCCTTCTCGATGGCATCCGGACAGCAAAAGTTCCTCTTGGTTGCAATTGACTACTTTATCAAATGGGTCAAGGTCAAACCCCTGGCTAAAATTACTAAAGCAAAAGTGTAAGACTTCATCTGAAAGTTTATTGTTTGCAAGTTTGGCTTACCTTGGACCATCATAATAGATAATGGATGGCAGTTTGCTGGAGCAAAATTCATCGAGTTCTGTGAAGACTTGATATCTCTCATAATTTTATGTCAGTGGCTCATCCACAGGCAAACGGTGAGGCTGAAGTAACCAACAGAACTCTGCCACAGGAAATTAAAGCAAGACTTGAGAAGGCAAAAGAAACTTGGGTAGATGAACTCTATCATGTACTCTGGGTATACCGAACTACCCAAAGATTACCAACTAGGGAGACTCCATTTGTCTTGGCCTTCGGGACAAAGGCAGTCATCCCAATAGAATTGAAACTTCTATCAGCGTGAGTCATGGCATTCAGCGAGCAACAAAACTCACAAAATCTCAGGGCCAACCTCGACTTGCTGGAAGAAAAAAAGGAAGTAGCTCAAGTTTGGATGGTGGCCTATAAGCAGAAGATAGCTCGCTACTACAACTCAAGGATTAGAGGCAAAGCATTCAAAGTGGAAGACCTGATACTTCGACGAGCAGCCATCTCATAACATCAGAACTAAGGAAAGCTTGCTCTGAATTGGGAAGGTCCGTATGAAGTCAAGAAGGTCATCCGGCCTAAAACTTATTATCTGAAGGAGCTCAGAGGAGCGACACTTTCGCACCCCTGAAATTTGAAGAATCCATGAATGCATTACTAGTAATCTTACTTCAATAAAACTCTCTCTCTCTCTTTTGAACACCTCTGTTCTTTGGTCTGAAATTATATAATGATAGAAAATAACTCAACCAAACTTCATTTGAAAACAAAGCGAAGGCCTTGTTAATCTAAGACAAGATGAGGGGAGAGGCCCTTCCAACGGCCTTTATGCATTCTTACTATCCTATTAGAAACAGGAGGAGAACCTCATCCTAACTTGAGCAAAGTGAAGGCCTTATTGATCTAAGATGAGATGAGGGGAGAGGCTCTTCCAACGGCCCTTATACACCCCCATTGTCCTGTTAGAAAAAGGAGGAGAACCTCGTCCTAACTTGAGCAAAGCGAAGGTCTCATTAATCTAAGACAAGGTGAGAGGAGAGGCCCCTATCAATAGCCCATTGAACCCCTACCGCACTGATGGGCATAGGAGGAGAACCTTATCCTGATGCAAATAAAGACCTCCAGTTATCTAAGATGGGAGGCAGACTCTGCCTTGACAAAAATAGAAACCTACCCCATCAGGAACAAGAGGAGGACCTCGTCTTGATGGGGGGGCAAAGTAAAGGCTGATCTTGTCAAGAGTAGGGGAAGGCCTCATCTTGACAAAGGGCCCAAGGAAAACCAACTAAGTTGAAAATAGAAAGATAACCTCAACCAAGCATAGATAAAGATCTTCGATTATGAAAAGATGGGAGGAAAATCAATCTTCAACAACTATTTCAATAGAAAGTAATGTGGAAAAAATAGAAAAACCAATAGATATCAAATTAATCTAAGCAGAATGAAAAAGATAACTGAAGAAAGCATTCCTTTATTGATGTCGAGGTTCTTTGCAAAGCCGAGGTCCACAAGACCATCCAAAAAAAAAATGGAGCTATCTACAAATATTCGATTCACATAGAGCAAAAATGAGGAAAGATATCATTTTATTAAAGTCAAAGTCAAGTATAAAATAAAGGTCTACAAGATCGGTTACAAAAGGAAGAAAGAAAAAGCCAAAGATCTAAGAGAGATCTGATTCCTCGAACTTCGAACTATTGGCCATCACCAAGGATTCTTTTAGACTAATGATTTCTTCCTCAAGCTTCTTTCTTCTTATTAGATTATCTTGGAACATTCTGTCAGCTCTTCGGTAGTTTTCTTTCGATGTTCGCAGTCTTTTTCTCAGAACCTCAGATTTGGTCTCGGCATCTTTGACGGCTTGCTGTTCGCAAACTAGTTGAAGCTTTAGTTGCTGAACTTCGGCCTTCTAGATCTCAATTGACTTTGAAAATTCGCCCACAATCCTCTTCAAGAAGGCCATCTCTTTCGACTCCCTACTTGTGCCAGATCGATAACTATCGATGAGCTGCTGTTGAAGCCGAGTCACCTCGTTGTTGGTATCTTGAAGTTGTTGCTCAAGTTTAGATATTCTCTCGCACCAGCCCAATCGATAGATCTCGTAGGCAGACTCGGCATCAATAGTTGCTTCTGAAGCATAGAGAACCTTTGAGACCAATCCCATTCGTATCGAACTTTGTCGGAGGACCATGGCGAACTTCCCTCCAATAGCTAAATCTTCTCTCCTACCTCCTTGAGTTCAACTTTGAGGGAGCTGATCTTTGCAGACAACACCCATGACTTATCATTGGTGATTTTTCTAAGCTTGGCCAGCTCTTTCTCAAAATTGTCTTTCCTAATATTGAAGCTCATAGAATCCTTCATGTGTAGCTTGCGAAGGTAAGTGACCACAATCATCGCCTCTGAAGTATTCTTCCTAGATCTCTGAAGTTCGTCTTCCATCTTCTTCAACTTTTTCTTCAAGTGATGAATCTCTTTCTTTAAACTTTTGATTATGGGTTTTAAAGGGATGCCTTAAGGCAATGGTCGGTGTCATTTGGAGATGACTGGCTTTAACTATGATCACTAGAAGGATTTTGAATAACATTCACCATGATACAAGTGTAAAGAAAAGAAAGTTCATTTTAATTTCTTAAAATATTTGAGTACACCAAAAAGAAAAGAAAGAAAAGTATAAGTAATCAGAGATTTTCAACCTCGGTCGGTTTAGTAGTAGGTGAGGTCGGTGCATTCCTTACGGCCTCAGACTTGGCTGCAGGTCTTGGAGCTTCAGGAGCGGGTTTGGTAACAAGAGAGGTGGCCCTAGTGTTAGAAGGATCGATTTCTTTACTGGGCTCATCTGTCAGAAGGTCAAGATCTATCTCTGAAAAGTTCTTCGCAATCCTCTCCATGCAGATCTCGAATTCCTCTAGAAAAGCCTCCTGGGCGAAGGCAATCTTGATGTCTCCCATTACTTTGGAGGACTTGAAGGCCTCGACAGTCTGCTCCTTCTCGGCATCGATCACTTCTTCAACCTTCTTCCTTTTATCCTTTGAAAGAGTCAAGGCCACCCTCAGCTCCACAGAAACCTCCTCTTCTCTCCTCAACGCCTCTCAAAGGCAATTGGCCTCCGCAGTTTGTTCCTCCAAGGCCACTTTTAAATGGTCAACCTCAGCCTGAACCTTTTCTGTTGGTGCCTAAGCCTCACGGAGGGCCTTGGAAAACTCAACTTGGTGGAGATCGACCGTCTTTGAATGGGCAAACAAGTAATGCCCCAACTACAGGACAGAAGAAAATTAAGTTAGAGCTCTGGGAGTACATCCTACATTCGATCAAGTTCGAAGGTATTAATTACCTCAAGGAAGGTAGCAAAGGACTCATCAAATCTTTCAGCATCCTCCTTCCCAATTATTTTATCAACAATGTATGGAAGGATGCTGCCCTTCATCAGGGATTGGACGACCTTCCAATCATCCAAGGAAGCTCGCTCCTAATCGGAGCCCTTAGCACTCGAGTTTTCGATCATCCTCATCCTTTTTCTGATGGCATCCTTTTTCTTCTTCTTCTTCTCGACAACCTCGTGTTGCTCAGGAGGTGCAGGGGCCACATCCTCTTGGGACAAGGTCGGAGTTGGTGCTATCACATTGGCCTCTGGGATGGGCGCTTCCTGGATCGATTCATCAATGCGAGCCTTCTTCGATATTTTTTCGATGGAGCTGCCCTTCCTCTTGAGGGATTTAATCCCTTTAGCCAGGTGATTCCGCTTCTCAGGAATCATTTCCACATAAAAAAAAAAAATAAAGTCAAAAAAAGAAAGGAGATAGTACATAATTGGCAGACCACAAAGAACTACCTACTGGATTAAGCAGACTAAGCTCGAAGTTGAACAAGGTTTGCTCATCCAAAAGCTTAGAGACTGGAGGGCTGTTAAAGTTTTTTAGCTTATCGATCGAATCTCGATCCTCTTTCTCAAGTCCGGAAGCTCAGCGGATTGAATCCCTTCTATCACCCCAGGAAGGAAGTCCTAGTTCTAAAGAAGGATACGGGATGAAGAAGAACTTCTCTTTTCAATTGTGAATGGAAGAAAGAGCGCCCTTAAGCAATCCCTTCTTGCCAAATTGAGGGGATACATACCACTAATTTTTGGTGATCGGATGGTGTTTGAAAGTGAAGAAGTTACGAAATAAGGAGATGGAAGGTCGGACGTTGGCCATGGCACACAAAGAGAGAAACCCTATGATGAATCTAAATGAATTCGATGCCATAGCGGCGAAGGAAATGTTCAAGAACTTAAACAAGTTGATTACGAAAGAAGGTATTGGTAGCCGAAGTCCTGCTTGAAGGATTTTAATATACAAACAGATCTGGCCAGGAGGAGGAGAGCAGGCTCGATCACTAGGTCCAAGGAGTTCAAGTTTGCAATCGAAAGAAATTCTGAACTAGATCCTAATCAGTGAAGGGTCTTCAAGCCGAAGTTTGCATTGGATGGAATCAGGGACGAAAGATGGCCGAGGTACTTCTACAGATTCGGGGCCCTTATGGAGAGGATCCATTAAAGCCAAATGAGCCAAACTTTCAGAATAGGTCGACCAGGATTTTTCAGTAGACATTCGGATCAAAGTAAACTTAGAAAAACTTCCTAAAAAATCAAGAAAAATAAGATGCTAGACTTGTCCAAAAAAATTCAAAGGGCGAGATACAGAAGACACAAGAACAATCCAAAAAGAGGTTTCGAGACTAACCTAGTGCAACTGAGAAGGATGAAGAGACGATGGACACCGTGTAAATCAAATGGGAAGGCACCTGAAATCGAAAAGAACGATAGGAGGAACCGAATCTCTCGAGCAGGAATAAAGTTGGAGCTTGAGGAAAAAGAAGAGGATTCAAGCAAGATGAAAAATAAAGAAGAGTAGAAGTCCTTAAATAGCTTGAGGAACCCCAAGACAGTTATGGTTATAGATCCCTCTTGGCTGACCTTCTTGCAACACATGTCCCATTCATCATGGTAGGAGTCTGGCAATGGGCAGATCCTTAATGACATCATACTTTGGGCAGACTTCTATTGGGAGTTTCGAAAAACATCCTTTTGGATCGCCTTGCATTTATGAGGCTTCGGCACCGGGGCGGTAGATGCCAAAATTTTTTATCCTACAAACGTGGGAAGCTAAAAAAAAATAGAGAGAAAAGAAGAGAAAGAAACTTCGGCAATCACAATTTTACTCCCTTCCTTTGAACTTCGAACTTGAGAGTGGAAAGACTTGTGTTGGGGATAAATCCATTTTTGCTGAAGTTTTGCCAGATGTCTAATCTTTGGATGATCCCATCCAGTGGCGACGGCCATGGCCGAACTTCGACCAGTAAAGGCCTTTGGGTTTCAGTTCACTCTGAGGTGGCCGACCTTCAACTCATGACCGTCAGGTGATTCTCTAAGCTATGCTAATCAACTTCAGAATCTGTAAGATGTTATGAGTCCCGCTTGGATGGGCTGAATAGTAAGGGCAAATAGGTTCCTCCATCATAAATATGTTAGATATATGTGCCCTAGAAGCCAGAATGGGTTGACACCTGTAATATACTTCTAGGGGCAAAATTATAATTTTGACTATAATTAATAAAATGGATTATTTTCTATGACATATGTATATTTAGTGTCTGTGATACATCCTTTGAGTTAATGGTAATGATAATTCATATTTTCAAGAGTTGAAAATTTAAGACATGAATAATCATTATTAACTCATAAAATGCTTCCGACCATAGGATCATCACAAGGATGGTGATTGATCCGAAAGGTTGGTGTACAATCGCTTCTCTTTAGTAGATGAGTCTTGAGTCTATGGTGTGGAGACACTGGAGTGAGAGTACAGGTACTCGTTAGAGAACGAGGGCACTGAAGCGTGACCACCTCGAGTAGTCATTAGGAAGTCTACCTTCTCGTCAATGATTGACTCGATGCTGTAGTGGTGTGTCTGGTTCTTTGACTTGAGGTGCATCGATAGTTCACCTTGAGGATATTATAGTTTGACTATACTATAACTCAGTCTCTTAGCCATTCGAAACCTTGAGGTGTATATTGGCTATAGCATGTTCATTGTAGAAACTGGATTGCATCAAGATGGAATCCATCTACCTCGGTGGTAGAGGAGCAGTCCTATGATGATCATGAGAATCAAGTCCAGAAGCCCATGGCCATGGTAGAGTGAAATAATAGAAAGAGTTTCTATTTAGGTTTTCACACCGGACTTGAATCGAATGATTACATCATATGACAGAAACTAGGGTTTGATGAGTTCACCTTAACCCTAAATTGATCGGGACTCAAGATAGAAGAACTTAATCATATAGGTAGCTGTACCAAGAGGTTCGCATTCAGCTCTGATGGGTTGCCACCATATACTGCTAGGTATCACTGGTGGATTTTGGGAGCAATTAGAATGATTTAGATGATCGATCATTCTAGCTGTTCGAATCAGAAAAGTTCTGATCCATCGAAAGAAGTTTCGATGATGTCGGTGATAGAGATCATGATATATCCCATTACCATACCGAACTGAATCTAACTGGATCACACAAACAAGGGTTTGAATCTAGTGATCATCAATTAAACTGATCCAATTCAATTGATTTGAATGAGATTTAATTAGGTTCAAGAAAACCGTGCTAGCACTCGATTGAACCTAACGTTCTTCTTTTACTATCATAAATAGTTGTTCTGACTGAGTCAAAGAAGTTTGTGCTTAATCAGAGGTCTTCACATGGTCTAATTGGAGCCTGTCCAGGTCAGAAAAGGATTGTCTTATTTTGTAAGATAATACCTGCCATTTTTGGTCACCTGCCATTTCTCGTTCTTTGACTTTGGTCAAAAGTTGACCTTTGACTGGTCAAATGTTGACCATTGATACTTTGACTTTTATCCACGTGTCATGCATATATTGAAGAGCTGGTAGGGGCTTGTCCCCTACCAGAACCTGGCAAGGAGGAGGGCGTATGCCACCCTTGGCGTGTGCCCAAGCTGGAGGCACCCCGGAGTCCCTATTGGACAGGGACTCCATCTCTTTTTTGGATTTCGATTAGACTCCTCCTAAGAACCAACTTTGACTAATCTTAAGTGCCATCTAAGGTTGAATCCAAGGGACTCTATTCTCACTAATCAGATTTAGATCTGATTTCGCAAAGGATTATGATTGGTTGGGAAGAAGAGGAGTTGGATCACGCATAGTCTATAAATAAGACCCTGCGCCCAACTCAAAAGGCAATTGAATTCTCTATGCCCCAAGTCTATTTGTCTCTCCCTCCTCTACGCCAAGCCCATCTTCTCCCTCTCCTCTCCATGCCCAAAGTAGTTTGGGATCTTAGTTGGTGCAATCCAGACGAGAGAAAGACGACAGAAAGCTAAAAGTCTGCGCTGCTGCAAAGGATAACTGCTGATCTTCAAAAGGTATTTTGAAGATCCTCCAAATCAAATTCAGATCTAATTTTTGGAGACATGATAAAGAAGAAGAGGATCTCCAGATCCAGTCCAAGTGGATACTGGTAGAGGCCAGGCACTTGCGTAGCTAGATCCAGAACCTTCCACTGCTTACAGGATCATCAACGGATAATAGGATTATTCAACGTCAAGGTAAATTAAATTTAATTTAATTTATCTAAATTTATTTTAATTATTAAAGTAATAAAAATTAAATTTAAAATATCTCATATCTAATCTAGATCAAAAAAAAAAAATTTTGAAATCTATCTCTTGATCTAATCAAATCTGAACGAACCTAGTCTGGAAAATCAGAATTTTTCCTTCAACTGGTATCAGAGCCAAGGTTCTAAAGTGTTTAGATCTGATTTTAAATTTATTTTTATCAAAAAATAAGTGATTTCAGATGTTACATGAGATGTGATCAGATTTGAAGTCAGAAAAATTAAAATTAAATAATTTGGATCTAAGATTAGAAAATATGCATGACTAGTTCTAAAATAGAATAGTTCTATAGAATAGTCTTGCATGTTTTTAATTTAATTTGATTAAATCATATTTTAGATCTATTTATTTATTATTTTTTAATATTATAATTATTATAATAATATCTAAAAAATAGTAAATAAAAATTATTTAATTTTAATATCATATGAGATATGATTGATGCATGTCTAGACTAGTTGTAGAATAGTTCTACATAATTGTCTAGATTAGAGTTTATTTTGATAAGATCCAATTTAAATCTAATTTTTTAGATTATTATGAGATAATTTAGATCTGAAAATATGCATGATTCGATACATGAGATGTATGCAAAATATGCCATGATTAGATCTAATTTGTATATGAGATATATGATATAGATCTAAAACTATTTTATAGTATTACATGCTCCTGATTAAGGCGTTCCTCTTGGCCATTCGGTCATAAGAATGAAGAAAGATTTAAAGACCCTCTCTTTTCATCCGATGGAGTGTTCTTATGATGTGTAGGGGTGCTGCACATTCGTCCTTAATCAGAAACCCAAAACTTACTTTCTGCAAAATCCTAGATCCTAAAATCCTAGGATTTATTGTGCATATTTTATTTATGAACCCTACTTAATTAAGAATTAAGATTATGAAATATTAATTAGATCTAAAATTAAGAATTTTAGATCTAAGACATATTCATAATACTGGGTTCGGGCTTGGGTAGCTCAATTAGGTCTAAGCAGTTGATCAAATCGAATCAAGAGTTGGTTAGATGGGATCAACAATGCTTAAATTGACCAGCCTAATAGGATTAAGTCTGGGTCAAGATCGAGTCACGATCAAGCAAGACCTAATTAGGCTCAGAGGTTAGAGTCTGGATTGTAGGCTAACCCAATTGGTTCTGACTCAACAATTTGGTGTCTAAGGTAAGTTTGGCACATACGACCGACTGATTTTTAATTGGGAAGCTACTCGACCTGAATGCGTTCTTGTATGAGTTAATGGCATATCCCTTCCACCGGTCTCACTTACCTGGCCATATCTGTTGACTCAGTTCTGATTTGAGATGGTCAATAATCCGAGCTAACCCATGCCACTAGGTTAGTCATAATTGTTATGACTATGACAAGTCTAGTTTAATGAGACCTGAATCAATTCTCCCTAAGAAAAGATTAAGTCTGAGGTCTTCCACCATTGTAGATGTGCGGGCCCTTTCCGAGGTTGATTGTTCTCGACTGGATACAGTGGCTCAGTTGCACCGAAAAGATGCAACCATGTCTATTAGGCATTGGATGCTATGGGCTGGAGGATGAGTTGGGCTCAATATTCTGGATACGGTGAGAGACTCAATTAGAAATTCCAGTCTGTGCAAATGGTGGGTCTGACTTAACTAAGGAGTGGATCAATATTCTGGATACGGTGAGATTCATGAATTAGAGACCAAGTTTGGGTGCACCATGATTAGAGAATCATTGAACAAGAGTTGTTCACTCATTGGCTAACCCATCACCAATAACTATTAGGTGAGGTGATGAGTCAAGTTGGTGAGACCGCACCATCCACTAGAAATCATTAATCATGGAGATTTTTGCATCTCTACAGAGAAAGTGTAGGGATCTGAAAAAATAGTGAAAGCTAATTTATTTAAAAATAAAATTTCTAAATAAATTGGTCAAGTCATAATTACAGTATCTAACTAGAATCTTTGACTCTCTACAGAAAAATATCTGCGTCCAACCCATTGGCACGTATCCTGGACACACATAGACTGATCGGAACCCAATTATAAAGATTGGCTCAAAAACTATAAAATTATTTTGGGTTCCAAGAAGTTAACCCATGTATTGGACCAGGACCCTCCCACCTTACCAGCTCGTCCATCCACTGAATAGAGAGCATCTTTGAAAAAATGGATAGACGAAGATAATAAGGCCAGATATTACATGTTGGGCTTGATGTCTGATGAGCTCCAGCGCCAACATGAAGATATCGGGACTGCTCGCCAAATGTTGGCTCACCTGCAAGAGATGTTTGGTGAACAGAGTCGCACAGCCAAATATCAAGTCATGAAATGACTTTTTAAGGCTAAGATGCATGATGGGCAGTCAGTCCAAGATCACTATCTGATGATGATCAAGGACTTGGAAGAGCTTAAGAAGCTCGGTGTGAAGTTAGACTTGGATCTGCAGAATGATATTATTCTACAATCCTTAACTGATGCATATGGGCAATTCATCATAAATTACCACATGCATAAACTTCAAAATTTCTAAGTTGAATTAATGAACATGCTGGTCACCACTGAGCTTCTATGAAAGGTTCTAAAGGCTCGGTTCTTGCTATGAAATGGATTTCTTCCAAAAGAAAGTCTTCTGGAAAGAAAAAGAAGTCTGCAAAAAAGCAGAAGGTGGAAGGAGGAAAGAAGAAGAAGGCAGAGTCGAAGATGAAAGCCGCTGCCAAAGGAAAGTATTTCCATTGCAACAGCGACGGCCATTGAAAGTGGAACTGCCCTACTTACCTGGCCACCCTGAAGAATAAGAAGGAAGGTCCTTCTGGAGGTATGCTCGTTATTGAGTCTAACCTTACGATTTCTTCTGCATCCAGTTGGGTGCTTGACTCTGGTTCTAGTGCTCATCTGTGCACTTTCATGCAGGGTCTTGAGGATAGTAGGAGGCTGAGGGATGGAGACATGATCCTACACATCGGTAATGGAGCAAGAGTTGCTATAGTGGCGGTGGAAACATACCCTCTTCGA
This sequence comes from Cocos nucifera, assembly GCA_006176705.1. NCBI lineage: Eukaryota > Viridiplantae > Streptophyta > Magnoliopsida > Arecales > Arecaceae > Cocos > Cocos nucifera. The sequence continues at coordinate 90,881 of QRFJ01005599.1, forward strand.
TTACCATCTGGTTTAGACTTAGTTTTGAAAGACTGTTATTATGTGCCTGCAGCTAGCAGGAATTTGATTTCTGTTTCATGCTTAGCACTAGAAGGCTATGTGATTACCTTCTTTAAGGACCATTGTAACATTCTTTATGAAAGAAATAAAATTGCAAATGGTTTCCTTATTAACAATCTTTATCAGCTACATATTGATGTATCTGTTCTAACTATCGAGCAAAACGTGAATGCCAAACGACCTAGGGATAGTCCAAATGATAGGTATCTATGGCACCTGAGATTAGGTCATATAGCAGAAGATAGGATCAACAAATTGGAGAAAAATGGGCTATTGAGTCCATTGACTTTCGAGTCATATCCAACTTATGAATCTTATCTTCAAGGCAAAATGACTAAACTCCCTTTTGTAGGACATGGGAAAAGGGCCATAGATCTCCTTGCCCTAGTACATACTGATGTGTGCGGCCCATTTGATGTGCCGGCTAGAGGCAATTTTGTCTACTTCATTACCTTTACCGATGATCTATCTAGGTATGGGTATGTGTATCTTATGAGACACAAGTCTGAAGCTTTTGAAAAGTTCAAAGAATTCAGACATGAAGTAGAAAAATAAACTGAAAAACCCATTAAGGTTCTTCGATCAGATCGAGGAGGTGAATATCTTAGCCGAAAATTCCTAGACTATCTTAAGAAAAATGGCATAGTCTCTCAATGGACTCCACCAGGAATACCTCAACTCAACGAGATTTTAGAATGGAGAAATTGGACTCTATTGGATATGGTCCGATCCATGATGAGCTTCACAGACCTCCCTGATTTTCTTTGGGGATACTCATTGTTAACTTCAATTTATCTACTGAATAGGGTTTCCTCTAAAACCGTTCCTACCACACCGTATGAGATATGGCACGGTAAGAAACCAAGTCTGAGTCATCTCAGAATTTGGGGTTGTCCGGCTTATGTCAAAAGACAACAAGCGGACAAGTTAGAGTTTAGGTCCTTCAGAGCTCGATTCATAGGATATCCTAAAGAGTCATTAGGATACTATTTCTACATTCCAGAAGACCACAATGTGATTGTGAGTCGACATGCCATCTTTCTTGAAAAATAGTTTATTCAAGATAGCAGCATTGGAAAGTAGATTAAGCTTGATGAGAAAGTCTCACAAGTACAACGAGCTAAGGACCAATTGGAACCAAATCAGGTTGAGCCAATAAGAACACTACCTCCTCCACCTCATAGATCGAAAAGAGTTTTTCGTCCCCCTGAAAGATACTTAGGTATTATTTCAGAGAAAGTAGAGAAAATATTCCTCGTAGGTAATGGTGCTCATGGTGATGATCCCAAAACCTACAACGAGGCGATATCAGATATCGACTCTGAGAAATGGCTAGAGGCAATGCAGTCAGAAATTGACTCGATGCACTCAAACCAAGTCTGGACCTTGGTAGATCCACCAGAAGGTATAGTACCTATTGGGTGTAAATGGATCTTCAAGAGAAAGATTGGTGCAGATGGGAATATGGAGACATTCAAGGCTAGACTAGTGGCAAAAGATTATAGTCAACGCGAAGGCATTGACTATCAGGATACCTTTTCTCCAGTGGCTATGCTAAAATTCCATCCGCACATTGCTTGCCATTGCAGCCTATTTCGATTATGAAATATGGCAAATGGACGTGAAAATGGCATTCTTAAATGGATATCTTGAGGAAGATATCTATATGGAACAGCCGCTAGGTTTCACATCCAGTGATACTGATCACAAGGTTTGCAAGCTGCAAAGGTCCATATATGGACTTAAGCAAGCATCTCGGAGCTGGAACACTCGTTTCAATGATGTGATCAAAAAATTTGGTTTCATCAAAAACGAAGAGGAACCGTGTGTCTTCAAAAAGATCAGTGGGAGCATTGTTGTCTTCCTCGTATTGTACGTGGATGACATCCTCCTTATTGGGAATGATATTTCCATATTGACGATAGTCAAAATATGGTTGTCCAAGAAATTCTCCATGAAAGACCTAGGTGAAGCATCCTTTATTCTAGGAATTAAGGTCTATAGGGATAGACCGAATAGGATGCTAGGACTTTCACAGAAGATGTACATAGAGGAAGTACTAAAGAGGTTTAGTATGGAAAACTCTAAGAGGGGATTAATATCCTTCAGACATGGTATTCATCTTTCCAAGAAGATGTGCCCTAGCACACCTGAGGAAATAGAATGCATGAGCAAGATCCCTTATGCTTCTGCAATAGGGAGCCTCATGTATGCCATGCTATGTACACGACCTGATATAGCCCATGCTGTGAGTGTCACAAGCAGATATCAGTCAAATTTAGGTGAAGAACACTGGACTTCTGTGAAATGTATCCTTAAGTACTTAAGAAGAACTAAGGATATAATGTTGGTCTTTGGTAACGGAGAACTCCAAGTTCAAGGATATACAGACTCGAATTTTATGTTCGATGTAGATGATTGAAAGTCGACATCTAGGAGTTTGTTTGTGTGCAATGGTGGTGCTATCAGCTGGAAGAGTTTCAAGCAAACAGTGATAGCAGATTCCACCATGGAAGCAGAATATATCGCTGCATCAGAAGCTACGAATGAAGTATTTTGGTATAAGAAGTTTGCTGCAAAAATCAGAGTATTGCCATCAGATGCCATTCCTCTATACTGCAACAATAATGGCACCATAGCCCTTGCTAAGGAGCCGAGGTCTCATCAGAAATCCAAGCATATTGAGCGGTGATACCACCTTATCCACGATTATCTTGAGAAGGGTTACATCAAGGTCAAAAGAGCCGACTCTGCAGACAATGTCGCAAATCCACTTACGAAGCCGTTGGGACAACAAAAGATCGAAGCCCACCTTGAGAAGATGGGACTTAGACTTGTAGCCAATTGGCTTTAAGATAAGTAGAAAATTGTTAGATATATGTGCCCTAGAAGCCAGAATTGGCTGACACTTGTAATACACTTCTTGGGGCAAAATTATAATTTTGACTATAATCAATAAAATAAATTATTTTCTATTGTATGTGTATTTAGTGTCTGTGATACATCCTTTGAGTTAATGGTAATGATAATTCATATTTTCAAGAGTTTACAATTTAAGACATGAATAATCATTATTAACTCATAAAATGCTCTCGACCATAGGATCATCACAAGGATGGTGATTGATCCGAAAGATTGGCGTACAATCGCTTCTCTTTAGCAGATGAGTCTTGAGTCTACGATGTGGAGACACCAGAGTGAGAGTACAGGTACTCGTTAGAGAATGAGGGCACTGAGCGTGACCATCTCGAGTAGTCATTAGGAAGTCTACCTTCTCGTCAATGACTGACTCAATGCTATAGTGGTGTGTCTGGTTCTTTGACCTGAGGTGCATCGACAGTTTATCTTGAGGATGTTATAGTTTGACTACACCATAACTCGATCTCCTAGCCATTCGAAATCCTGAGGTGTATGTTGGCTATAGCATGTTCATTGTAGGAACTGGATTGCATCAAGATGGAATCTATTTACCTCGGTGGTAGAGGAGCAGCCCTATGATGATCATGAGAATCAAGTCCAAAAGCCTATGGCCATGGCAGAGTGAAATAATAGAAAGAGTTTCTATTTAGATTTTCACATTGAACTTGAATCGAATGATTACATCATATGATAGAAACTAGGATTTGACGAGTTCACTTTAACCCTACTCTGATTGGGGCTCAAGATAGAAGAACTTAATCACACAGGTAGCTGCACCAAGAGGTTCGCATTCAGCTCTGATGGATTGCCACCATATACTGCTAGGTGTCACTGATGGATTTTGGGAGCAATTAGAATGATTTAGATGATTGATCATTCTAGCTGTTCGAATCAGAAAAGTTCTGATCCATCGAAAGGAGTTTCGATTGAAGAAAAATCCTAATTTTTCGGATCATGTTCATTTAGATCTGATCGGATCAAGAGATATATTTTAAAAAAAATTTTCTTTGATCCAGATCAGATCTGAGATATTTTAGATCTGATCTATATTATTTTAATAATTAAAATAAATTTAGATAAATTAAATCAAATTTAATTTATCTTGACATAGGATAATCCTATTATCCGTTGATGATCCTATAAGCAGCGGAAGGTTCTGGATCTAGCCACGCAAGTCCTGGCCTCTACCGGTATCCACTCGGACTGGATCTAGAGATCCTCTTCTTCTCTATCACGTCTCTAAAATCAAATCTGGATTTGATTTGGAGGATCTTCAAAATATCTTTTGAAGATCAGCAGTTGTCCTTTGCAATAGTGCAGCCTTCTAGCTTTCTATCGCCTTTCTCTCATCTGGATTGCACCAACCAAGATCCTAAACTACTTTGGGCGTGGAGAGGAGAGGGAGAAGATGGGCTTGGCATGGAGGAGGAGGAGAGAACCAGTCTTGGGGTGTGGGATTTTCTAATTCTTTCCAATACTCTTTGGGTTGGGTGCAGGATCTTATTTATAGACTGTGCATGATCCAACTCCTCTTCTTTCCAACCAATCACAATCCTTTGTGAAATTAGATCTAAATTTGATTGGTGGGAATAGAGTCTCTTGGATTCCTCCTTAGATGGCGCCTAAGACCAGTCAAACTTGATTCTTAGGAGGAGTCTAATCGGAATCCAAAAAGGAGATGGAGTTCCTATCCAACAGGGACTCCTGGGCGCCTTCAGCTTGGGCACATGCCAAGGGTGGCGTGTGCCCTCCTCCCTGCCAGGTTCTGGCAGGGGGACAAGCCCCCACCAGCTCTCCAATAGGTGCGTGACACGTGGACAGAAGTCAAAGTGTCAATGGTCAATATTTGACCAGTCAAAGGTCAACTTTTGACCAAAGTCAAAGGACGAGAAATGGCAGGTGACCAAAAATGGCAGGTATTATCTTACAAAATAAGACAACCCTTTTCTGACCTAGACAAGCTCCAGTCAGACCAAGTGAAGGCCTCTGATCGAGCACAAACTTCTTTGGCTCAGTCAAGACAACTATTTATGATAGTAAAAGAAGAACGTTAGGTTCAATCGAGTGCTAGCACGATTTTCTTGAACCTAATTGAATCTCATTCAGATCAATTGAACTAAATTAGTTCAATTAATGATCACCAGATTCAAACCCTTATTTGTGTGACCTAGTTAGGTTCAGTTCTGTATGGTAATGGGATATGTCATGATCTCTATCATCGACATCATCGAAACTCTTTTCGATGGATCAGAACTCTTCTGATTCGAACAGCTAGAATGATCGATCATCTAAATCATTCTAATTGCTCCTAAAATCCATCAGTGACACCTAGCAGTATATGGTGGCAACCCATCAGAGCTGAATGTGAACCTCTTGGTGTAGCTACCTATGTGATTAAGTTCTTCTATCTTGAGCCCCGATCAGATTAGGGTTTAGGTGAACTCGTCAAACCCTAGTTTCTGTCATATGATGTAATCATTCGATTCAAGTCCGATGTGAAAAGCTAAATAGAAACTCTTTCTATTATTTCACTCTGCCATGGCCATGGGCTTCTGGACTTGATTCTCATGATCATCATAGGGCTGCTCCTCTACCACCGAGGTAGATAGATTCCATCTTGATGCAATCCAGTTCCTACAATGAACATGTTATAGCCAACATACACCTCAGAATTTTGGATGGCTAGGAGATCGAGTTATAGTGTAGTCAAACTATAACACCCTCAAGGTGAACTGTCGATGCACCTCAGATCAAAGAATCAGACACACTACTGCAGCATCGAGTCAGTCATTGACGAGAAGGTAGACTTCCTAATGACTACTCGAGGTGGTCACGCTCAGTGCCCTCATTCTCTAACGAGTATCTGTACTCTCGCTTCGATGTCTCCACACCGTAGACTCAAGACTCATCTACTAAAGAGAAGCGATTGTACACCAACCTTTTGGATCAATCACCATCCTTATGATGATCCTATGGTCAGAAGCATTTTATGAGTTAATAATGATTATTCATGTCTTAAATTTTTAACTCTTGAAAATATAAATTATCATTACCATTAACTCAAAGGATGTATCACAGACACTAAATACACATATGTGATAGAAAATAACCCATTTTATTGATTATAGTCAAAATTTTAATTTGCCCCTCGAAGTATATTACAAGTGTCAGTCAATTCTAGCTTCTAGGGCACATATATCTAACAATCTTTCACTTATTCTAAAGCTAATTGGCTACAAGTCTAAGTTCCATCTTCTCAAGGTGGGCTTCGATCTTCTGCTAGCCCAACGGCTTTGTAAGCAGGTCTGCCACATTGTCTGTGGAGTTGACTCTCTTGACCTCGACGTAACCCTTCTCGAGGTAATTGCGGATGAGGTGGTATCGCCGCTCAATGTGCTTGAATTTTTGGTGAGACCTCGGCTCCTTAACAAGGGCTATGGTGCCATTATTGTTGCAGTATAGAGGAATGGCATCTGATGGCATTACTCTGATTTCTACAACAAACTTCTTGTACCAGAATGCTTCCTTCACAGCCTCTGATGCAGCGATATATTCTGCTTCCATGGTGGAATCTGCTATCACAGTTTGCTTGAAACTCTTCCAGCTGATAACACCACCATTGCACACAAACAGACTCTCAGATGTCGACTTTCGATCATCTACATCGGACATAAAATTCGAGTCTGTGTATCCTTGAACTTGGAGTTCTCCATTACCAAAGACCAACATCATATCCTTAGTTCTTCTTAAGTACTTAAGAATACATTTCACAGAAGTCCAGTATTCTTCATCTGGATTTGATTGATATCTGCTTATGACACTCATAGCATGGGCTATATCAGGTCGTGTACATAGCACGGCATACATGAGGCTCCCTATTATAGAAGCATAAGGGATTTTCCTCATGCATTCTATTTACTCAGGAGTGCTAGGGTACATCTTCTTGGAAAGATGAATACCATGTCTGAAGGGTATTAATCCCCTCTTAGAGTTTTTCATAATAAACCTCTTTAGTACTTCCTCTATGTACATCTTCTGTGAAAGTCCTACCATCCTATTCGGTCTATCCCTATAGACCTTAATTCCTAGAATAAAGGATTCCTAGGTCTTTAATGGAGAATTCCTTGGACAACTATATTTTGACTGTCGTTAACATGGGAATATCATTCCCAATAAGGAGGATGTCATCCACGTACAATATGAGGAAGACAACAATGCTCCCACTGACCTTTTTGAAGATACACGGATCCTCTTCATTTTTTATGAAACCAAATGTTTTGATCACGTCATTGAAATGAGTGTTCCAGCTTCGAGATGCTTGCTTAAGTCCATATATGGACCTTTGCAGCTTGCAAACCTTGTGATCAGTATCACTGGATGTGAAACCTAGCGGCTGTTCCATATAGATATCTTCCTCAAGATATCTATTTAAGAATGTCATTTTCACATCCATTTGCTATATTTCATAATCGAAATAGGCTGCAACGGCAAGCAATATGTGGATGGATTTTAACATAGCCACTGAGGAAAAGGTATCCTGACGCATTGACTATAACCTTTTGCCACTAGTCTAGCCTTGAATGTCTCCACATTTCCATCTGCACCAATCTTTCTCTTGAAGATCCATTTACATCCAATAAGTACTATACCTTCTGGTAGATCTACCAAGATCCAGACTTGGTTTGAGTGCATCGAGTCAATTTCTGACTGCATTATCTCTTGCCATTTTTCGGAGTCGATATCTGATATCGCCTCGTTGTAGGTTTTGGGATCATCATCATGAGCACCATTGCCTACGAGGAACATTTTCTCTACTTTCTCTGAAATAATACCTAAGTATCTTTCAGAAGGACGGAAAACTCTTTTCGATCTATGAGGTGGAGGAGGTAGTGTTCTTATTGGCTCAACCTGATTTGGTTCTAATTGGTCCTTAGCTCGTGGTACTTGTGAGACTTTCTCATCAAGCTTAATCTGCTTTCCAATACCGCTATCTTGAATAAACTATTTTTCAAGAAAGATGGTATGTCGACTCACAATCACATTATGGTCTTTTAGAATGTAGAAATAGTATCCTAATGACTCTTTACGATATCCTATGAATCGAGCTCTGAAGGACCTAAACTCCAACTTGTCCGCTTATTGTCTTTTGACATGAGCCAAACAATCCCAAATTTTGAGATGACTTAGACTTGGTTTCTTACCATGCCATATCTCATACGGTGTGGTAGGAATGATTTTAGAGGGAACCCTATTCAGTAGATAAATTGAAGTTAACAATGAGTGTCCCCAAAGAAAATTAGGGAGGTCTGTGAAGCTCATCATGGATCGGACCATATCCAATAGAGTCCGATTTCTCCGTTCTGAAATTTCGTTGAGTTGAGGTGTTCCTGGTGGAGTCCATTGAGAGACTATGCCATTTTTCTTGAGATAGTCTAGAAATTTTTGGCTAAGGTATTCACCTCCTCGATCTGATCGAAGAATCTTAATGTTTTTCAGTTTGTTTTTCTACTTTATGTCTGAATTCTTTGAACTTTTCAAAAGCTTCAGACTTGTGTCTCATAAGATACACATACCCATACCTAGATAGATCATCGGTAAATAATGAAGTAGACAAAATTACCTCTAGCCGGCACATCAAATAGGCCGCACACATCAGTATGTACTAGGGCAAGGAGATCTGTGGCCCTTTCCCCATGTCCTACAAAAGGAAGTTTAGTCATTTTGCCTTGAAGACAAGATTCACAAGTTGGATATGACTCGAAAGTCAATGGACTCAATAGCCCATTTTTCTTCAATTTGTTGATCCTATCTTCTGCTATATGACCTAATCTCAGGTGCCATAGATACCTATCATTTGGACTATCCCTAGGTCATTTGGCATTCACATTTTGCTCGATAGTTAGAATAGATACATCAATATGTAGCTGATAAAGATCATTAATAAGGAAACCATTTATAATTTTATTTCTTTCATAAAGAATGTTACAATGGTCCTTAAAGAAGGTAATCACATAGCCTTCTAGTGCTAAGCATGAAACAGAAATCAAATTCTGCTAGCTGCAGGCACATAATAACAGTCTTTCAAAACTAAGTCTAAACCAGATGGTAATCGAAGAGGGTATGTTCCCACCACCACTGTAGCAACTCTTGCTCCATTATCGATGCGTAGGATCATGTCTCCATCTCTCAGCCTCCTGCTATCCTCAAGACCCTGCATGGAAGTGCACAGATGAGCACTAGAACCAGAGTCAAGCACCCAACTGGATGCAGAAGAAATCGTAAGGTTAGACTCAATAACGAGCATACCTTCAGAAGGACCTTCCTTCTTGTTCTTCAGGGTGGCCAGGTAAGTAGGGCAGTTCACTTTCAGTGGCCGTCGCTGTTGCAATGGAAATACTTTTCTTTGGCAGCGGCTTTCATCTTCGGCTCTACCTTCTTCTTCTTTCCTCCTTCCACCTTCTACTTTTTCGCAGACTTCTTTTTCTTTTCAGAAGACTTTCTTTTGGAAGAAGTCCATTCCATAGCAAGAACTGAGCCTTTAGAATCTTTCATAGAAAGCTCAGCGGTGACCAGCATGTTCATTAATTCGGCCAAGAAATTTTGAAGTTTATGCATGTGGTAATTCATGATGAATTGCCCATATGCATCAGTCAAGGATTGCAGAATAACATCGTTCTATAGATCCAAGTCTAACTTCACATCGAGCTTCTCAAGCTCTTCTAAGTTCTTGATCATTATCAGACAGTGATCTTGGACTGACTGTCCATCATGCATCTTAGCCTTAAAAAGTTGTTTCATGACTTGATATTTAGTTGCGTGACTCTGTTCACCAAACATCTCCTGCAGGTGAGCCAACATTTGGTGAGCAGTCCCAATATCTTCATGTTGGCACTGGAGCTCATTAGACATTGAGCCCAACATATAATATCTGGTCTTATTATCTTCATCTATCTATTTTTTCAAAGATGCTCTCTGTTCAGTGGATGGATGGACTGGTAAGATGGGAGGGTCCTGATCCAATACATGGGTTAACTTCTCAAAATCCAAAATAATTTTATAGTTCCTAAGCTAATCTTTATAATTGGGTTCGATCAGTCTATGTGTATCCAGGATACGTGCTAATGGATTGGATGCAGACATTTTCCTATAGAGAGTCAAAGATTCAAGTTAGATACTGTAATTATGACTTGACCAATTTATTTAGAGATTTTATTTTTAAATAAATTAGCTTCCACTATTTTCTCAGATCCCTACACTTCCTCTGTAGAGATGTGAAAATATTCATGATTAATAATTTTTAGTGGATGGTGCGGTCTCACCAACTGACTCATCACCTCACCTAACAGTTATTGGTGATGGGTTAGCCAATGAGTGAACAACTCTTGTTCAATGATTCTCTAATCATGGTGCACCCAAACTTGATCTCTAATTCATGAATCTCACCGTATCCAAATATTGATCCACTCCTTAGTTAAGTCAGACCCACCATTTGCACAGACTGAATTCCTAATTGAGTCTCTCACCGTATCCGAAATATTGAGCCCAACTCATCCTCCAGCCCATAGCATCCAATGCCTAATAGACATGGTTGCGTCTTTCCGGTGCAACTGAGCCACTGTATCCAGCCGAGAACAATCAACCCGGGGAAGGGTCCCGACATCTACAAGGTGGAAGACCTCAGACAATCTTTTTTAGGAAGAATTGATTCAGGTCTCATTATACTAGAACCTTATCATATCATTGAACAATTTGATTTAACCTAGTGGCATGGGTTAGCTGGATTATTTACCACCTCAATCGTAGATAACTATCATCAACGATATGCTAGGTAAGTGAGAACGTTTGGAAGTGAATAATCCATTCCTACAAGAATGCCATTCAGAGTCGAGTAGCTTCCAATTAAAAATCCAAGTCGACCGAATATAGTGCCAAAAACCTTACCCTTGAACACAAATTGTTGAGTCAGTAATCGGAATTGTGTTATATTACGCACACACAAAGTCCAGAACTCTACCTCTGAGCCCTAATAGGTCTTGGCTTGATCGAAGACTCGATCTTGGACCCAGACTTAATCTATTAGTGGGTCCAATCTTTAACAAGCTTTTGATGCATCTAATCAAACTCTTGATTCGTTTGATCAACCGCTTCGACCTAAATTGATGCTACTCCAAGCTGAACCAATATATGAATATGTCTCTAGATCTAAAATTCTTAATTTTAGAGTAATTAATATTCTTATAATCTTAATTTATAATTAATAGGGGTTCATAAATAAATATGCCAAAATAAATCCCTAAGGTTTCTAGATCTAGGTTTTGCAGAAAGTAAGTTTTGGTTTCTATTAAAGAGGACGAACAGCCGCAGCACCACTCTATCACATTCATAACAACTCCCATCGGAGGAAGTGGGATTAATATTAGAAACTGAATGGGCCTCAAATGTGTCATACCTGCGCTCAACAGGAACGTCTACTCAGATGGAATACTAAAAATAGTTTAGATCTATATCATAATACTCACTATAGGAAATAGATCTAATATGACATATTTTGCACTACATCTCAATGGTTTTATCAAATCATGATATTTTCAATCTAAATTATCTTCATAATAATATACAAAATTAGATTTAAATTGATCTTTACATAAAATAATCGTAAATCTAGAAATTATGTAGAGCACTATTCTACACTAGTCTAAATGCGCATAATCATATCTCATATAGATATTAAAATTAAAAAATTTTTTTATTTGATATTTTTTAGATATTATCTTATAACTATTATACATAATCAAAAAATATAGATAAATAGATTCTAAAATATGAATTTTAAATTAATAATGCAAGACTATTCTATGACCTTTTATGAACTAGTCATGCATTTATTTTAATCCATTAGATTCACAAATCATTTAAATTTTTAAATTTTGTTCTGATTCAGAGTCTGATCCATCTCATGTGACATCTGAAATATACTTAATTTACTTTTTAATTAGAATAAATTTAAAATATAGGATTCTAAAATTTTTAGAACCTTGGCTCCGATATCCAGATACGAAGAAGATAATCCTGAATTTTCTGGATCAGAGTTTTGCATCAGATCTGATCTGAATTAAGAGAATATATTTAGAAAATTTTTTTTCCTCTTTGATCCAACATAGATCAAGATATTATTAGATTTGCATAATCATTTATTATTTAATAATCAAACAATAAAGATTATAAATTAAATAAATAAATTTATTTACTTGTGATAGGGTACATCTATTATCCATGATGATCCCTATAAGCAGGCAGGTTCCGGATCAAGCACACAAGATGTCTGGCCTCTACCGATATCCATCTCATTGGATCTAGAAGATCCTCCTTCTTCTCTATCACGTCTACAAAAAATTTAGATCTGAATTCTAATTTGAGAGGATTCTCAAAACATCTTTCGAAGTCAGAGCAGTTTTGTCCTTGCAGAAGCTGCACCTTCTAGCTATTCAGTCCCATTTCTCTCATCTGGAATCGCACCAACTGATCCTCCAAAACTCTTTTGGGCACTGGAGAGGAGAGGGAGAAGTGATGTTGGCATGGAGCAGAGGGAGGCAGCCTTGGGCATGGAAATGATTAAATATCATCTTGGCGTCATTTTGGGTATTGGTAGTTTTAGTAGACTAGCTATGACCACTCCTCGTCTCTCAACCAATCAAATCCTTTGTGAAATAGATCTAAATCTGATGTGTGAATAGAGTCTCCTTAGATTCCTCCTTAGATGGTGCCTAAGACCATCAAATCTTGGTCTCTAAGAAAACTCAATTGAAATCCAAATAAGAGATGGAGTCGCCTGTCCAATAGGGACCTGGTGCCTCCCTTCCCTAAGGGCTGCACGCCCCCTCTCTGGCAGATCAGGCCCCAACCTCTTCCACTTCACAAGAGTGCAGTTCGACCCTCAGTGTGTGACATGAGACAAAATCAAAGTTATCGTAATGTTATATATTTGACCACTCAAAGGTCAACTTTTGAACAAAAGTCAAAGACGAGAAATACAGATGACCAAAAAAGTAGGTATAATGTCTTACAAAATAAACAACCTTTTCTGATCTAGGACAGACCTCCATTTAGCACCAATAAGCACTCTGATTGAGCACAAACCCTTTTTGCTCAGTACGACAACTTAATCTTATGTATAATTAAAGAAGAACGTTAGAGCTTCAATGCAGTGGCAGCAATGATTTCTTCGAACCTAATTGAATCTCATTTAGATCAAATTGGAACTGCATTGTTCAATTGATGATCAACCAGATTCAAACCTTGTTTGTGTCGATAACAGTTAGGTTCAGTTTCTGTACTGGTAATGGAAAGATAGTGTCAGTATCTCTATCATTCAACATCATTCAAAACTTTCTTTGATAGATAGAAATGCATCTTTGATTCGAACAGTTAGAAAATGATCGATCATCTAAATCATTCTATTGCTTCCAAAAATCACCAATGACCCTCTGTAAGTAAATATGGTCAGAATCCATCAGAGCTGAATGCGAACCTCTTGTCAGCTACATTGTGATAGCATCTGAAGTCCATTAGGTTCATGAACTTCACCTAGTTTAGTCCTCGTCTTATTGGTAGAATAAATGTAAATCCTATTATCTCTAAAGTCAAATTCAATAAGTTTCGATGTGAAATCTAAATAGAAATCTCTTTCTATTAATTATCCACTCTGACATGAGCCATGGGCTCTGCGACTTGATTCTCATGATCATCATAGGGCGCTCCCTACCACCGAGGTAGATAAGATTCCATCTTGATGCATCCAGTTCCTAACAAGTGAACACGACTATACTAGCCACTACACCTAGATTTCGAAGGCTAAGAGAACCGAGTATGGTGTAAGTCACTGATAGACACCTACAGGGTGAATGCTCGATGCACCTCAATCAAAAACGACAACCTACTACACGCATCGGTCAGTCATTGACGAGAAGAGAACTTTCTAATGAACTACGTCGAGGTGGTCACGTTCAGTGCCTTTATTCCTCTAAAGAGTACCTACTCTCACTCTATTGTCGGTACCTCCACACCATAGATCTCAAGACTCATTCTACTAAAGAGAAGCGTTGACACTCAACTTTCAGATCAATCCATCTTGTGATGAAAAATCAGCCCCTG